>ML681982.1:48839792-48868315 GCA_007922195.1 Podocnemis expansa | reverse complement strand
GCAGGGTGAGGCGGGTGGCTGCGCATCACCCTGTGAGTGTCTGCATCCCCCTGCAGACCCCAGCAGGGTGAGGTGCATGGCTGTGCTTCACCCTGCTGGTGTCTGCAGCCCCCGCAGACACCCGTGGGGTGAGGCTCATGGCTGTGCCTCACCCCGTGGGTGCCTGCAGTCCCATCCCAAGCGAAATAGCATGTCCACACTGTGGACATGCTATTTCGATCCCTTATTTCCAAGACACCCTTTTTGTCTTTGGAAATAAGGTGTTTTGAAATAACCATTTATTTTGAAACAGCTTGTTTCGAAACCTCTTGTTTTGAAACAAGCTCTTTGTGTGTGAACATAGCCATAGTCAAGCACATTTCCCAAAAGCAAGCCATCAGTTGTTTAGATGAGATGAGAAAAAGCTCATGCAAACCATAAGAATGAATAAATGACACCATGCAGGGCCTGCAAACAGTCCAAATGTGTTTTGTAAAGGGTCTTTCATACAAACTATATTCAAAATGCTCTGCGCATTGTTATCATGTTAATATTAATAAATGAACACAGAGGTAGGAGAGATATTAGATTTAGGCAATGGAAGAGGCAGTATGCGTGTTTACATAAGATTTCTAACAGAAGGAATACTAATGAGCAAAGAGATACAGGAAGCTTGTTCCAGATGGCAGGAATTAGGCTGTGTCCACACCAGGAGTTTATTTCAAAACAACAGTCGTTGTTTCAAAATAAAAACTGTTATGTCCTAACGATGTTCTGTTATTTCAAAATGACGGAGCTCCATCATTTTGAAATAATGGAACTCCATTCGAAATAACAAAACCTTGTTGCAAATCAAAATGGCTGTTGAATCGAAATGGCTATTTCGAAACAACACCATTTGGACACGTTGTTTCGAAATAGCCGTTATTTCAATTCCGGCTTGGATTGCCCTTCCTCTTCCCAGGGTGCATAGCACCAAGAAGGAAGAAGTGCCCAGCCCCATTGCTGCCATGTGCGTGGAGCTGGTGCAGCATGGCTGAGGCACGTGCTGGCACAGCCCAGATGCTGGGCACCTGTGTGGGTGCAGGAGGAGGTCCTCTGCCTCCTCGATATATGGGGGAGGGAGGACATCCGGGCACATTTCCGTGCAAGGCATCGCAACCATGATGTCTATGTGGACATCGCTGCAGAAATGACAGGCCGAGGCCACGAGTACACAACTGAGCAGGTGCACTCAAAAATTAAAAGCCTGCGCCAAGACTTGCATGCACCAGGGAGGTGAGGCAGCTCCAGGGGCCAGCAAGCACCACCAACTGCCCCTTTTTTGAGGAGCTGCTTGCATTCCTCAGGGACGAGCCCACTGGTCTCCCATCCTGGACCATGGGAGCCTGCCCCTGTGGCCAGATCAACTGAGGGAAGCCCCTCGGAGAGGAAGAAATCCCTCCACGTGGGAGACATCAGCTGGCCGGGGAGTGCCCAGCCATCGGATGCCCCGCCGGCTAGTCCAGAGCTATTCCCCAGTTGGGATGGGCCCGCGACACCCAAGGCGGAAGAGCCAGAGGGGGACACTGAGGAGCTGGCACCAACATCAGCCCTGGAGGAGGGGACATCCAGGCGAACATCAGGAACGCCTGTTGGAGAGTGTTCCTCCTCCCTCCAGGCAGGCAGGGCTGAGCCTGCCAATGCCATGGCTAACTAGTTTCCACAGCCCTGGAATACACAGGGCATGGGGCTGGGGTGGCACAAGGGCCGTCTCATGGGTGCTGGTGGCAGAGGGGCATGTGACGCCAGGATGCCAGGACTCAGCAAGGTGAGGGGTGCTCATCAGGGAAGTGCCACCAGGCTGTGTGCCAGCATCCAGGTCAGAGAGCATGCAAGCCACACCACTGGCCCATGACCTTGGGAAACTTCCCAGCCCACATCCTGCTGAATACCACTCACCACTGTGGGCACCACAAGGCATGTGCACCCTTGTGCGGTGTGCCACATGCCAACGATGGGGACAGCTGCTGACAGTCTGGTTGGAGGAGTTTGCTGCAGAGAGGATGCACACAGGCAAGGCCATCAGCAAAGGGAGGGCTAACCCTTTTTCTGCTTTGCCCCAGGAACTCGCTGACACACTGGCCATCCAGCTCCATGGAGTCCCCAGCCCACTGGCAGGCAGAGGAGGAGAGCCCACTGCAACAGGGAGGACATCCTCACCAGCCTCCTCGAGCTCGGCCACTGAGCAGAGGAGTCAACCTGGGCCTGGAGGAAGCAGCAGAGTAGGTGCTAAGAAGCAGCCATCCGCCAGCTCCAGCGTGCAGCCAATGCAGATGACTGCATCATCGCTGCCATGGAGCAGGAGGCTGCAGTCATGGAGCAACAGGGACAGGTGCTCCAGACCATTAGTGCAGCTGTGCAGGACACAGCATCAATCCGGCAACGCATAGCCCAGCACCTTGTGCCCCCAGCACCTGTGGGAGTGCCTCTGAGCCAGGGAGCTGTCTCTTGCCACCAGCGGCCCCGGACCTGGGGCGGCCTTTCCCAAGGACATGGCACAGAGGGCCACGGGCCTGGGATGGCCACCCCATAGCCCCCCCCATGTTTCTAAGTCCCCAAACTCCTACCCACTTCCCATCTCCAAGTTTATGGCCCCCCCATTCTCCCTCCAAAGTTCCAGATCCCATACCTGCTTCCCAAGCCTTCGTTGCCCGAACCCTCCCCCTGCATTGTAAATAAAAAACATTACAGTGAATTCAGTTCTATTTCTGCTTTTATTGGGTGGGGTTCTCGGTGTGGGTGGGAGCTGGCTGTGGCTGGATGGCGGTCTGGGGGTGTGGGGCAGCTGTCCTAGCCCTCCCAGGTCCTCGGTCACGAACAGGTCCACTAGTGCCTCGCGCACCTGGCATCAGGCACCCTCCCCAGCCATCCAATGTAGCAGTTCTGAAAGATGCCCTGGTGGTCCACAAAGGCCTGCAGGATGACTGAGTGGCATCCCTTCCTGTTCCTGTACTTGGCTGCCTGGTGCGGTGGGGCTCACATGGCGATGTGGGTGGCATAGAGTATCCCCCCGCAGTTTGGAAATCCCAGGGCGGCGAGGCTGGCAATGGTGTCCTGCAGCGCTCCCTGGGTGATGAGGGCATGGTAGCAGGACCATGTTGATGGTGTGGGCAACCTGCAGCAGCACTTCCCCGATGGTGGACCTCCCGATGCTGAAGAGTTGGGCAATGGAGCTGTGAGACTCAGGAGTGGCCATCTTCCAGAGAGTGATGGCCACGCTCTTGTCCACGGGGATGGCTGCCCTCATCACTGTGTCTCTTCGGTGCAGTATCAGGGTGAGCTCGGTGACCAGGTGGGTGAAGGTTTCCCTGCTCACCCGGATGTTCCTTCTCCACTGCTTGTTGCTCCAGGTTTGCAGGACAACCTGGTCTCACCAGGCTGTGCTGGTGTCCAGTGCCCAGATGTGCTGTGGCAAAGAAGGGGGACGGGGAGCTATTGCTGCTGTGAGGGTCACTGAGACAATCACAATGGGCAGGGAAGGGAGGTCTGTTCCTGCTTTGACGCGATTGGCTGGCAACATGGCTGGCAACATGGCCGCCAACATGGCCCAGTGAGCCGGCCATGTTGCCACACCTCCCATGCTGCCCCTCTCCTGAATCGAAATAGCATGTCTACACACAGGGCATGCTATTTCGATTTGAGGTTTCCCTTATTTCGAATTAACATTTTCTTAATTCAAAATAAGTTATTTCAAAATAAGGATTTTATTTTGAAATAAGTTATTTCGAAATAACTTATTTTGAAATAAGACTTTACGTGTGAACGCAGCCTTACAGTGAAGATTCGCCCACCCATGGTAGGCAGACTGGGGGAAGGAATAAACAGGAGGTCAAGTACAACAGAGAGTGTTGACCAGGAACTTGAGAGCAAAGAAGTTCATGAAAGGGCTGGAACAACTACATAGAATATTTTTAAAATTAAGGAAATAAATTTTTAAATGGAATCCTGAAATAAATGACAGCCAGTGGCAGTTCTCGCCTGATGGAGGCTACTCCAAGAGAATGTAAACTATAGCTTTCGGACATTATTCAAATTGTAGCTATGAAGAGAAAAAACATAGGTGAGAGGATGGGGTTTCCATAAAGGACAAAGTTCAGTAGTTTGGCTACCTTGCCTATGAATTTATATACTTTATGGTAACTTTAATCTAATTCAGTGTGTCCAGGCATTTCAATTATCAATTTGCTAACGGACTTTAAAAAATAGATCTCCAACAAAGGTCCTTGATTTCATAAGAGCTAACTTAAAACAGTTAAGTAAATTAGCTAGGAAAGTGGACTGGATTGAGGATCTGAATGGGGAGGTTTGGAGTTACTTTAAGTCAAAGCTGCAGAGGCTATCTGAAGCCTGCATCCCAAACAAGGAAAAAAAATTAGTAGCGAAGGGTTGCAGCTGGATAAGCAAGCTTCTCAAACAGGTGATTAGAAAAAGCAGAAAGCCTACAAGGAATGGAAGAGAGGAAGAATAAGAAATGAAAGCTACCTCATGGAGGTCAGAAAGTGTAGGGATAAAGTGAGAACTGCCAGCAGCCAAGCAGCGTTGGACCTTGCAAAGGGCATTAAAATCAATAATAAAAGGTTCTATAGCCATATAAATAAAAAGAAAACAAAGAAGAAATGGGATGGCTAAACACTGAAGATGGGGTGGAGTTTAAAGATTATCTAGGTATTGCTTAATGCCTAAACAAATGCTCTGCCTCAGTTTTTAATGAGGGTAATGGAGAGAAGTAGCAGGCTGTCTAATGGCAATGAGGATATGGAGGTAAAAATTACCACATCTGAAGTGGACGTCAACTCAAACACCTTAATGAGACTAAATTGTAGGGGCCTGGATAATCTCTGTCCTAGAATATTAAAGAAACTGGCACATGATAAGTCAAGCCAAATAGCAAGGATTTTAAATGAATCTGTAAATGTGGGGGTTGTACCCAAGCCTGGAGAATTCCTAATATAGTTCCTATTTTTAAGAAAGGGAAAACATAGCCAGGAAATTTTAGACCTATTATATTAACCTCAGTTGTATGCAAGGTTTTGGAAGAAATGTTGAAAACAACAGTAGTTAAAAACAATAATTGAGATAAAATATAGTATGAGTTTACAAAAGATAGATTGTGCCAGACCTATCTGATTTCCTTCTTTGAGCAGATTGACTTTTTAGACAAAGGAAATAGAGTGCCGTATATACTCGGGGATAAGCTGATTCGGGCACAAGCTGACCCCCCATTCTGAGCCCCCAAAAAGAAGCGAAAATTGGTGACCCAGGTATAAGCCAAGGTCTGCTTTTGGCCTTGGCCCCTAACCCTCCACCCACTGCTGCTGGCTTCCTCTAGAGTGTCTGACAGCTTCCCTACCCCAAAATCTCTGCTGCTGCTTTTCCCTTGCCCCCCTGCTGTCCATTCCTCACTCCTGCCCTCCTGCTCTGCCCTTTCCTCACTTCCCTCACCCCTGCTGCCCCCTGCGCTGCCATTTTCTCACTGCTACCCCCCTGCTCACTTCTCAGTTTCCTGCTGCTGCCCCCCTAATCCTCCTGCTGCCCCCTGCTCTGCCATTTCCTCACTGCTGCCCCCCGGCTCTTCACTGCTGCCCCCCTTCTCTGCCCCTTCCCCACTGCTGCCCCCCTGCTCCTCTTGCTGCCCCCTGGCTCTTCACTGCTGCCCCCCTACTCCCTTCTCAGTGCCCTGCTGTTGCTTCCCTGTTCCCCAACACCCTTTCCACCACTTTCCCTGTCATCCTCACAACCCCTGCTGCCGCTCTTCCCAGCCTGCCAGCCACCCCCCAATCCCCAGTCCCTGTCACTGCTTCCCTGGGCTCCCCAAAAACCCTGGGTCCTCCTGCTGCTTTCCCCGGCCTCCCCGACCCCCCCCCCAAATGCCCAAGCCCTGCTGCCCCTTCCCTGGCCTCCCTGAACCCTCCCCCAAATCCTCCCAGCCATCCCATCACTTTCCTCAACTCCCCAGCCCCCTCCCCAAACTCCGGTCCCAGCTGCTGCTTCCCTGACCTCCCTGAATCCTCCCTGAATCAATGTCCAGGCCGACCCCCCACCCAGGGCCCCCTTACTTGGCCGCTCCAGAAGCCAGGGTATCTTCCTTACTCCAGCTGCAGCCCTTGCCGACTGCCCAAGATGGCTGCCCGGCAACACTGGGGCTCCGGCCTGCCACATAGTCAAAGAAACTGCTGGCTGGGGCTGTCTACCATATTTTCTTGAGTATAAGCCGAGAGCTTGTTTTGAAGCCAATTTTCAGGCACAAAATTCTCGGCTTATACGCGATGATATACAGTAGATCTAATCTGCTGGGATTTTAGTAAGGCATTTGATGCAGTTCTACATGGTAAATTATTAATTAAATTGGAGAAGACAGGGATTAATATGAGAATTGAAAGGGGGATAAAGAATTGGTTATAGGGGAGATTACAATGGGTAATACTGAAAGGTGAACAGTCAAGCTGGAGGAAGGTGATTAGTGGAGTTCCTCAGGGACTGGTCTTGGGATCAGAATTATTTAACATTTATATTAGTAACCTTGACATAAAAAGTGAGAATATGCTAATAAAATTTGCATATGATGCAAAATTGGGAGATATTGCCATATGGAGGAGGACCATAATATCATAAAAGAGACCTGGATGACCTTGTAGACCGAAGTAACAGGAATAGGATGAAATTTAAATAGTGCAAAATCATGCATCGAAGGACTAAAAATGCATTTATGCTATAAATTGGGAACTTATCAGTTGGAAATGACAGAGGAAGAGAAAGACATGGTATTGGTTGATCACATTATGACTATCAGCCATCAGCGTGATGCGGCTGTGAAAAGGCTAATGCATACAGCCCTGCAAATCCGCGGATATCTGCAGATATCCGCATTATATCCGCATCTGTGGATACAACACGGATATCCATGGGCCATTTCTTGCAGCTGCAGGTCGGATATGGATCCATGTATTTGTATCCATGCAGGGCTTTACTAATGCAGTCCTAGGAGGCATCAGGCAAGATGTTTCCAGCAGAGATGGGAAAGTGAAAAAACCATTGTACAAGACACTGGTGAGACGTCATCTGGAATACTGTGTGCAATTCTGATCTCCCATGTTTGAGAAAGATGAATTCAATGTGGAACATGTGCAGAGAAGGTCTTCTAGGATAGTCCTACCAGGACAAAGGTTATTTGCAGTTTTAAAGTCATGTAAACTGTAATTTTTCTGTAATTTGAAGTCTTTAAACCATGATTTGAGGACTTCAGAGGTCAGGGGTCTATTTCAATAGTGAATGGGAGAGGATTTATGGCCTGCAGTGTGCAAGAGGTCAAACTAGATGATCATGATGGTCTCTTCTCAACTTAAAAGTCTGAGTCTTTGTATACCTTGAAGTCAATAGGAATATTTGACTGACAGAAGACTTCCTCCCTCCCTCCTGCCCCCAAATCAATTTTCAGGATAGGAAGCTTAGATTCTTTCTGAGTTTGTGCAAAGTGTTTGGCATGTGATGAGCACTACCATGATAATAATTAATAGCAAATACAATGATTAAAATATGGCCATTATATAGCATGCACTATCAACACAGCTCACTTTCATAAAAGATGATGAAAAGTGTTTTGCACAACCATCTCTCTTTACATGCTCTAAATCTTTATTCAGTGAGGAACAATATATTACCAGCGCAACAGAAAAACCATCAATCTGAATACAGTTTGCTCTAAAATCCAGAAGATAAATTACAAATAATAAAACCATCCAGCCAACTATACTCCAGGAAGTCACAATTCCTTTTAAAAAGCCATTGATGATTTAACAAGTGAGCCATATGGCTCTTCTCTTGTTGATTTAAACTCTGCTACAGTCTTCACAAAAAAAAAAAAAAATTGTGTGGAGAAACTATTGCACCCAAAATGGCACACATATATACACACCAGTATATAAATTTTGCTTATAAAGACAGATGGTTGTATGTTACAACTGTCATAAAAAGTGGACTGCAATCTAATAATCATGTCTAGACATTTGCTGAGAAACCTGACTGTTATAAAACTACTTGTCCAGGTCCCCTGCAGCATCACAAGGCACTCTTCTGTTCTGCTTTGGATGACCTTGTGACAACTATCAAAAATGTTGCTTTAAATATATTGAAAGGAAATCTGCTCCTGACAGCTAACCAAGTGAATAGTCTGGCAAAAATGTATAAAGCCCCAGCAATAGAAGTCACTAAAAAGAAAGAAAGAAAAAGAATATCCTTAGCCATCCAAGAGACATAAAAAGAACTGTTCTGAGTTTCCAAATTATTCCAATTCTGGACTTCTAGCACATTGTTAATTTAGCATGCACTGAAAACAAAACGTCAGTGGTAATTCAGCAACAGCTGGATCACCCCAATGCAATTCAAATGCAGGAGTCAAGACAATTATTATATCAAGTAATTTAAAATGAGGTGCATTTTTCCACACACTGACATCTGCAAGAGGCTCAGGTCTTAACCCATGTTAATAAATTCTGCTTCCTTCTGATGTAGCATGGAATAATGGCAACTGATTTTTCTCTTTGCATTCCTGAAAGGCAGCAATACTAGATTCAACAGGCGTTAACTCTGTCACTTAAAACTTTCCAGAGATATTGTTGCTTAACAATTACAGAAAAAAATCCTCATATGCAATTAGAAAAAAAATGCAATTCATTGGGAAATAAGGCAACAGAGAATGAAGCAGGAACTGTGGATTTTATCCAGTCCCAGGAACTAATGCACTTTGTGATCTTAGGTGAGGTACTTACACTGAAATGCACCCACTCCTGTACAGAGGAATGACACAAGTCTACTTAAATCATCCAAATAGCACCGCTGAAAATCAGGCCAGTTATTTAGGTATTTAAATATGCATTTAGAAGTCTAACTTTAGGCCCCCAATTTTTAACAACTCGACAACAGTTTACACCGTCAAGTGGCCTCTAAACTATACTCCCTGCTGCAGAGATAAATCTATATATATTATATCATGAAACTGACCTACTGTTTTCTATACTCACTGGTTAAATATAAGTTTTTGTTAAATCCTAGCCTAACAACACCCCTACAATTATATATTGTTTATTCAGAATGTAAATCCTTGGGTCAAGGATTTTTGTCTTCCCATATTCCTGTCAAGCATCTAGCAAATTAGTGACACTACCTAATTATATACAACAATGATTAATAGTTTTAGCAAATATTTGAACTGTACAGGAAAGATAGCAAAGTGCTGTGGCATAGAAGTGAAACTCGGTGTTGCAACACTGAGATCAATATTTTCCTTGATGTTTGTTGTTTAATTCTGACACAATTCCTGAAAGAAAAATCCAACCACAGACATTGTAAGGGCAGCTGCATTTTATAGACAACTACATATTTCTGAAGTCTAAAAAATTCTTGTGAAATTGCCACTTTCCAAACAAAGAATTTCACCCACTGAACCACAAACTAATTTTTGTTGTGTTGCGGTAAGCATGCCAGTCACTCAAGAACAGGCAAGAGATTGGGTTGGCCCACTTCCTGTTTTTCTCTGTATTGTATATTTTTATTTGGCTGGTCTCCGTTTCTTCATCTGTGGACTCCTATGATTTGCCAGGAAGACAAGCTGGATCAAAAGAATATTTATAACCGGGCAGTTGAACTCAAGTCCAGCATTTATGACTGAATTCATATACCTGTCCTCATACAATCAGCAATTAAGAATATTTATAAAACAGTCATGTGCTGACTGAACCAAATTACATATTGGTGAACTGACTGTAAACTTTAATTGAAATAGCGAAGATTGAAATAAGGCCCATATGAGTTTCAGCATTTGGTCTGAGAACAGATGAGGAAAATACATTTTCTGCCATAAGCACTGCTAGCTTTTCCAACGAAATCTTCTAGGTGTCTGCCAAAAGTGAGGCCCAGGAACATACTGGGAATGTGGAAAAGAGAGGAGCAGAGCTCACCTGACTCCACCTTTGTTGATTATCTTGGCAGTCTTGTTCAGTGGGTACTTCCGAGACAGAGTGAACAGAGTAGTGTGAGATAAAGAAGACAACTGAATTCATAGTGTGGAAGCAGATTATGTGAAGCCACTTTTGTTAGGACAGTGATAGAGGGAGATTCTGAGGTCCTAGCAGGTCTCTGCTTCTGGAAGATGGAGCAGGAGAGAGGGGGAGACAAGAGAAATCTATAAACCAGCATAACCTAGTAGGAAACTGACTAGCTAAGACTTGAAGAAGTGAAGTGATGAAGAGAGAGTTGCTGCAGTGAAGCCAGTATGTTGAGACATCCGTTTACCATACACACTCTGGGAACTGGGCTTAAAAATTGCTGCCTTGATGGTAACCAATTGTGGGATTTTCCAGCCGTCTCAGGGATATTGGACTTGATATAGAAAGAGACTTTTCACTGACTTGAATAGGGATTTGTCCAAGTAAGATTTAAATGAAAACTCAGTAAGGATTTCAAAATTTGGCCTTAGATCAGAGATTCTCAAATTGGGAGTGAAAACTCGATTTCAAGAGAGCTGGTATCACCCTGGCTTTGTGTATGGTGAGGTGGACTGGGCTGCTGAAACTTATGAGAGGAGGGCTACTGAAATTTCTTTCTGTTATAACATAGGGTTATAATACGAAAAAAGTTGAACATCTCTGCCATAGTAATTATTATTGGTTTTATTTCTACATCTACTGACATTACTGTATGTGTCTTTACTTGGGATGATTCCCACTAGGTTCAGCAGGTGTATAGTCCTATTGCTGTAGGTTGTTTTCAAGGTCCTGGAACTAATAGTTGCCCGTACCAAGTTGGAAAATTTTGAGTAGGATGAGGTCCAGTTGGTCAATATTTCTGTATATATCACGAGAGTCCTGTGACACCTTAAAGACCAGGCATGGCTAAACTGCGGCTCGCGAGCCGCATGCGGCTCTTCAAAAAAAAAGTGTAGCTCACGGGCAGGGAGCTGCTTCAGGCTGGAGGAGTCTGTCAGGCAGCTCTGCAGCCAGCAGCTCAGAGAATGGGTAGGGAGGAAGAGGGAGCCAGCAGTGGAGAGCTCAGAGGAGGGTCAGGGGCAGGGAGGAAGGGAGCTGTAAGCAGCAGCCAGTAGGTCTGAGAAGCGGTGAGGAAGGGAGAAGGGGAAGCACCCGTGGCTCAGAGAAAGGTGGGGGAGGAGCAGCTGGGCAGCTCAGGGAAGCGATGGGGGCAGTTTTAGGACAGAAAGGATCTTCAGGGTCTTTAAGTGCCACAAGACTCCTTGCTTTCTTTTTTCAGAAAATGGAGGCAATGAGGGAAGTGACTAAGGGGATCAGGGAGGAGACAAGCTGTAAAGGACTTAAAGACTAACAAATTATTGTTAGTTATTTTCTGTTTCACAGATTTCAGTGTGGATTTTATTTTGCTTTGCTTTATTTATTTTTGTGTACTTTGTCCTTTTTTTCTTTTCTTTTGGTCTGGTTGGTTGGCGGGGGGGGGGTTGTTCATTTGTTTGTTTTGTATTTACCTTATACCATGTGTCATGGCAGTCTCAGTCCTGTCCACAGCACTTTACAAACATAGGGGCACCTCAAGCACTCACTTTACAAGTATGGTAGTCAGGAAAACAGATTGAAAAGTTGTCCATTGTATCAGAGGGAGAAGGAAAAAGGCAAGGAAGAATCCTACTCCTTCTTGCCAACTCTACAGAAACCTGTAGATTAAGCTCTGGAGAGTTAAACAAGGAGTTTTGTAGAACTTTAAAGACTAATCCATTTATTTATCACATTTCTCCCATGAAACCTAATGTGATAATTAACTGTGTTAGTCTTTAAAAGTGCCACAGGACTCCTTGTTTGTTTTGCTGAACTAAACTAACACAGCTACCTCTTTGGAGCTCTGGACAGTTGAGGCTTTTCAGAGACCCTGAGGCATTGGGACTATGGATGAGCTGTTTTCCATAGCATCCTCCCCCTTCAGAATTATTTTATGCAGAATCCTATTCCACAAAACCAAGCCTATTTTGAAAGACAAGTGTTGGGCCATGTGTGCAGTAGGAAAGTGTTTCCCAGGACAGTTGAGTTGTCATGGGAGACAAGAGCAATGGTCCTTCTAGGGTGATGATGCAGCTGAACAAGTTATGGATGCACTTGGGGAGCGGATGAGCAGGGGCCCAGCACCAGGTTGGGGAAATGGGAGGGAACTTGCTCAGCTGCATCCAAAAGTTGCTCAGCTGCATCACCATCTTAGAGGGAACATTGCAAGGAACGGCGGCATGGTGGGAGACAGGGGGAGAAGTGAGCAATGGTCGGGGACAGCAGAGAAGCAGTGGCATGGAAAGAGACAGCAGGGACGCAGCAATGGGAGGGGGAAGTGCAGCATGGTCAGAGAAGCCACAGTATGTTTAGATTTTCTCATAGGCCCTAATGCAGTTTACACATTGTTAAAATAAAATTATGTTTTACAAGTCCTAAACATGATGTGGAATACTAAGAAATGAAAATACAAAGGAGAAAATGTGCGGCTCTTGAGTTTCATACGTTTGGCCACCCCTGCTATAAGCTAACAAATTTCTTTGGGTTGGAGCCCACAAAAGCTTATGCCCAAAGAAATCTATTAGTCTATAAGATAGCACAGGACTCTCATTATTTTTGTTGCACACAGACTAACATGACTACCTCACTGGATATTTCTGAATATATATTTATATATTATATTTTTACTCTTGTGCAATATTTCTCTTAAAATACAAGCAGACTGTGTGTGCAGTGATAGGATTATGTATCAAACTGTTTTAGGGTTACTTTAAGCGTATTACCATGAGATGTCTGTGTTTTAGCTTGCCTTTTTCTCATCACTGTTGTTCATAGCTTTTCCTGGGGATTTGTCTTCTGTGGGGAAGGAACACAGCAGTATGTTTTGAAGATTTAGGCTGGTTTAAGATAAATTTTTATATTCTACCTTAGTTTTGTTTAAAAATTTGTGTGCATATGTATTACACACACTCTAATCCTAGACATGCAAATTGTTCTCTTGGAGAACCATCAGCAGATTTTATAATATGATAAATAAAAATTAATCACAATGTTTTCAGTTAACGATGTCCAATATTTTCATTTTTAGAAAAGGTTAGATTTGTTTTGTCACGTTAACTCCCCAATGTTAATTTCTTTGGGAGATAAAAAGGAGATAAGAAATGTGTAACTTTACAAAAACTCTACTCTTTTATCTCCAGAAATAGTGTGATACTTTTCTCTGGTTTCTACATTTTCCCTTGATCCTGATTTTAGCCTTTCAAGAGTCTCTATGTAAAGATCCCGGTGTAAATGAAGAGAACAGGCTCTTGAAGCTAGAGTTTAATAACCACTTCCCAAGAAAGAGCTCTGCAGTTGTTGCTATGATTGATGAGGCTGTAATGATGGATTGGAGACCTGTCATCTTCGGTTATTTTGTGAGCTACCAAAGGGTGTTCAAATCCAGATAATGTTGCTCCATGCCAGCTCAGGAAAAATGTGAAACCTCAGCTTTTGAACAAAGTGGTAAGACCAACATTGTGACCAACGTTGCGAACTCTGACAGGCCTGTTGTCTCAGGCCCATGATAAAAATTAAATCTACAGATATATGTATATGTACTGTACCTATATGGAGAGCCTTGGGGTATCATTCCCTCACATCTAACTAACTAAGCAGAGCCAGAAGTGGTCATTAGTTTGATAGGAGACCTCTAAGGAAAAGCCCAAAGGTGCTAAACATTCAGTAAACATCACTTCTTTCTCTGAATGAATTCTGAAACAATCCTCTAGCATTGTCTGATAACTGGTAGTGTGGTATAGTGAGTGCCATTTTTTGAGTGTGGAAAGATGTAAAATATATTCTGACATTGTACAAACAAACTCCATGGCATTTTTGTCACGCATATAATTATTAGCTTGGAGTCCATCTGCCAGTTTCCAGATAAGTGCGTTCAATCAATTAGTCCTCCAGTTTGAGTCCTTCAGTGGCCATTTTCACTTTTGTGGGAAGAGAACACTATATACCAGGATAAGTTTATTTTATCAAATAAAAAGTGGTTCAAACCACACCATTCATGAACCTTTTAAAATCTATCTACTGAGGCTTCCTTATCATGCCTTTCACTGTAGTATCTGAGTGCTTTGAATGATTTGCTTAGTTAAACCATCTTAACCTTATCCATCCACCAACCCACCCACTTGTATAAAGATTTGAAAAAATCTAGGTCTGTTCCCCAAAACTGAATATAAACACTGCATTGCATCTCCCCTCCAGGCCAGTTACTCTCTTCTTTCCAATGCAAGCTTTGACCCTGACTCTCACCCATCTTTTGATTTTCTGCATCTTTGAAGCACTCAGGTTGATTTCTAATTCCAAATCTCATCCAGTTCTTGGGTTACCATATCAAAGCCGTGCACTGTACTCTAGAATGAAACATGCACAGAAGTTCCTTAATAGCCTTAACAGCGATTGATGTGTCATGACAATACACCGCAACATACCAAAGTGGCATTAGAGAGGTAGAGGTTGTATCCTTCTTTCCTCCACCCCCAAAGTTCCCTGTATTTCTTATAGCCTCAAAAGGAAATCAGATTTTAAAAAAGTAGAATTTTATATATCCAGGTCAGACATGCTGTTAAGAAGTTGATTTTTATAATGTTTTTTGATGCCTGACAAGCAGAGGTCATGAAGCTTTTTAGAATGTCTCCAAAATGAAAAATACATATATTTGGCTCTATATTTTTTGACAGATGTCACTGACATTACTACGTGGGAAGATCATTTAGGACGCATAGACTATTAGAGAAATATTACAGATAATAATAGGCTTTTTGAGCGATAAATTTTTTCCTAAGCACATCTGAAAGAAAGAAAAGGAGGATGGATCCTGAAGCCTTTGACAAAAGGAATCATAGGATTACTACCTTTCCTAGGAAGAGATACAAAAAGAGACATACAAAATCTTTTGATAGATCTGAGTAGTGAGCTATGAAAGTAATTTAGAAAGAGGGTTAAAAACAGAGATGATCATTTACCTGCAATAAGTGCACATCTGTATTCTGTACATAAGGTATAAATAGAGTGGTACCATAGGGACAGAAAACTGCTAGTAGGAAGAATGAAGGGGATTAATTTTCATTGTGAAACTACTGAAGAGTTGAAAATAAATTCAAATTTATACACATTTAAATTTCATTGGCATCTGTCATGGACAAAGCTTTCTATGAGTAGTTAAAAATGCTTCTAGGTAACCATACATTCAGAAAAACTACCAAGAGCCATCTGATAAGATAAAAAGAATGTTTTCAAGCAACAATCATGCTAAGAGGTCACACAAATGTTTAAATAGGATTTTGGTCCATGAATAAAATACTGTGAAGAGCTGTTCCTTAAATATGTCTCATCATTCATTTTTCTATGAACCTGCCCTTTATTTCCTTGAAAAGTAAGTAGAAAAAAAGTGATCCAAGTAACTATAAGCCTGTTAGTTTGATCTCAGTAGTACGCAAGGTCTTGCAAAGAATTTTGAAAGAAAAAGTAGTTAAGAATATCAAGGTTAACTGTCACTGGGATAAAATATGACATGGCTTTACAAAAAATAGATTGTGCAAGATCAACCTGATCTCCTTTTTTGAGAAGATAACTAATTTTTTAGACAAAGGGAATGCAGTGGAGTTAATTTGCCTTGATTTCAGTAAGGCATTTGATATGGTTACACACAGGGTATGTTCACACACACTTCTTATTTCGAAACAAAAGAGGTTGTTTCGAAATAAGAACTGCCATGGCCACACGACGCACGGCCATTTTGAAACAAGCAAACCCGGATGTCCCCAGCCACACCCCCGGCAGGAGCGGCTGCGCTGGGGAATCCCGGGGGCCGGCGCTCAATCTGGCTCCTGCAGCAGCAGGCTCCAGCAGGCGCCCAGGACCTGCCACCAGGTTTGGTGGCAGTCGGGGCTTTAAAGCCCCTGGGGTGAGGCGCCCTGCTGCGCCTCACCTGGCGGGTGTGGCGCAGCCAGGCGCTGCACCCGGCGGGTGCCTGCAGCCCTGTGCAGGCACCTGCCTGGTGAGGCATAGCTCCGTGCCGCATCCCGTGGGTGCCTACAGTCCCCTGCAGACACCCGCCCGGTGCGGCACAGCCCCGCACCTCACCCGGCTGGTGCCTGCAGCCCTCTGCAGGCACCCGAGGGGTGCCTGCAATCCCCTCCCCAAGCGAAATAGCATGTCCACACTGTGGACATGCTATTTCGCTCCCTTATTTCAAGGACAAAGTTTTTGTTCTTCGAAATAAGGTGTTTTGAAATAAAGAGTTATTTCGAAACAGCTTGTTTTGAAAAATCTTGTTTCGAAACAAGCCCACCCTGTGTGAACATAGCCACAGGGAATTATTAGATGAATTGGAAAAGGTGAGGATTATGAAAATTGAAAGGCAGATAAGGAACTAGTTAAAGGGTAAATTACAAGGGGCACACTGAAATACGAACTGTCAGGCTAGAGGGAAGTTAGTAATGGAGTTCCTCAAGGATAAGTCTCAGGACCAAAATTACTTAACTTTTTTATTACTGATCTTGGCACTAAAAGTAGGAATATGCTAATAAAGTTTCTGAATGATGTAAAGTTGGGAGGTGTTGCCAATACATGGAAGGATCAGGATATCATACAGAAAGATCCAGATGACCTTATAAACTGAACTGATAAGACTAGAATAAAATGAAATAGTGAAAAGTGCAAGGTCATGTATTTATGAACTAATAATAAGAATTTTTTCTATAAACTGGGATTAATGTACCAGTTGGAAGTGACAGAAGAGGAAAAGGATGTGAGTGAACTGATTGATCATAGGATGGCTATGAGCCACCAGTATGTCCATGAAAAAAAACAACTAATGTAGTCCTAGGATGCATCAGACAAGGTATTTCTAACAGAAATAGAGAGAGTTAGTAGCATTATACAAGGTGCTGGTGAGACCTCATCTGGAATATTGAGTGTAGTTCTGATGCCCCATGTTTAAGAAAGATGAATTGGAACTAGAACAAATACAAAGAAGGGCTACGAGGACAATCCATGGAATGGAAAACCTGCCTTATGAGCGGAGACTCGAAGGCTATGTCTACACCTAAAATGTTAGTTTGAACTTGGTTAGTCCAAACTAAGTAGCTCAAAAGTTAAGTCCTGCAAATAGTGTAATAGCTAGCACCTCTGCTTAATATGCAGAAAGTCCTGGGTTTAAGCCCCAGGGGGTTGGACATGATGATCTTGCAAGGTCCCTTCCAACTCTATGATTCTATTCTAGCTTGAACTAAGTGCATTTTTTAGTTAAAATTAACTTTTAGTTTGAACTAGTTGCACTTTTTTTAGTTCAAACTAACTTTTTAATTCAAACTTAAAAAGCGCTGCTAACTAAAAGTTACTTTGAACTGAAAAAATGTGCTTAGTTTGAACTAAGCTAGTTTGAACTTAATTAGTTTGAACTAGAATGCCTACATTGTGCTAGTTCAAACTAAATATGCAAATTAGTTTAAACTAAGCAGTTAGTTTGAACTAGCCAGCTATATCAACTAGTTTGAACTAAGCAAAGCTTGATTTGCTATTACAGTGTGACCTGTTCCCATGACTTACATTTCCCTGCATTTATTTCCTTCCATTCTGTAAGTCCCCCCATCTTCAAAGCATCTGATGAAGTGGGATTTTCATGTAAGCACCTACAGCCTATTCTAAAAGATGATCCCTCTCTCTCTCAAGCCTTGGGAGATAGACCTCTCCCTGCTTATAGGCAGCCACCCAATATTAAACAGCTACTCACCAGCAACTACAGATTTAACAACAGAAGCATTGAAGCAGGTACACACCCCTGCAACAAACCACACTGCCAAGTCTGCCCACATATCTGCACAACAGATACCATCATAGGCCCTAATCAAGCCTGCTACTCCATCAAAGGCTCATTTACCTGCTCATCTACTAAAGTGGTCTATGCCATCATGTGCAAGAAATGCCCCAACACCTTATACATTGGACAAACAGGACGATCGCTGCGTAAAAGGATGAATGAACACAGAGCTGATATCAGAAATCACAGAACAAAGAAACCAGTTGCTGAGCATTTCCATCTTTCTAATCATTCCATGAATGATTTGTTAACGACTGTCATCAGAGATGTGGCTGGGACATCAAGACTTCAAAGAGAAACAGCTGAATTTGAATTAATATGCAAGCTAAATTCTGTGAAAGCAGGACTTAATCGAGCCTATGGGTTCTTTTCCCATTACAAAAGGTAATTTGACTTCAGGCTTCCCATGGTTTGAACCTAACAACTGCTCTGATTTGCTGTTACTGTATGACCTGATCCTATGTTTTACACCCCCTTGCATTTATTTTCATTCCTTTCTGTAAGTTCACCCATCTTTGAAGCATCTGAGGAAGTGGGATTTTCCCCCACGAAAGCTCATGCGAAAAATAAATCTGTTTGTCTCAAAGTGCCACACGACTCCTTGTTGGTTTTTTGCTGGACTAGACTAACACGGCCATCCCTTTGGAAATTGGCATCATGCAATAAATAAATTTGTTAGTCTTGAAGTGCCAAAGGACTCCTTGTTTGTTTTTTTGATAAATTTATGGCAGAGATAGTATGGTGGGACAACCTAGTTTGGCAATAGACTGATCTTTGACTAATAGTTGACATATGGCAAGAGCCTGAGATGGGATGGGTCCTGAGTTATTAGAGAGAATTCTTTCTTTGGTGTCAGGCTGGTGAGTCTTGCCCACTTGTTCATGGTTTAACTCAGGGGTCTCAAACTCAAATCACCATGAGGGCCGCATGAGGGCTAGTACGTTGCAAATACTGGTAACTATAGTGTCATTGTGGGCCACACGAAATAGCTTTAGGGGCCACATGCCATGTTTAGGATCAGGAATGAATTTTCCCCCAGGACAGACTGGCAAAGGCTCTGGAGGTTTTTTGCCTTCCTCTGTAGGATGGGACATGATTCATTTATTCGTGGATTCTCTGAAACTTAAAGTTGTTAAACCATGGCCTGTGGACTTTAACAATTCAGTTGTGGGTTGAAGGTTTATTACAGGAGTGCGTGGGTGAGGTTCTGTGACCTGCATTGTGCAGGGAGGTCAGACTAGACGATCGTATTGGTCTCTTCTCATCCAGGCTATGTCTACACACAAAGTTTTATTTTGAAATAAAACCCTTATTTCAAAATGACTTATTTCAAAATAAGAGAAAGACTGCTATCAAAATGGCTGTTATTTTGAAATGGTTATTTCGAAATAAGACCATTTGGACATGTTGTTTTGAAACAGCTGTTTTGAAACAATGGTATTGTTTCGAAACAACACGTCCAAACAGCCTTATTTCGAAATAACCATTTCGACATAACAGCCATTCCGAAACAATCGGGGTTTAATCTGCTTAAAAACAACGGTTCTTATTTCGAAAGGACAGGATCCGTTCTTTCAAAATAAAAAAATGTCATGTAGACCAAATTTCTTTTATTTCAAAATAACCAGTGTTATTTCAAAATAAAAATGCTGTGTAGACATAGCCTTAGAGTCTATAAATACTCTAATTTACCATGTGTACTAAGCTAAAAAGATCCTAAAGTATTTAGCCCAAATATGTGCACATAATACGCATATACAACAGTGCTTCCATGGCAGTGTATGCAAGTTCTCCATTTTCAGGCAGTGTTCCTGCAACTGTATGTTCCAAGGCTAATTAGGTGACCAGCCATTTCTATCTTTATCCACTTTGTACATAACTGTGATATAACTATGTATGCAAACATGGTATTTGCAAACCCAATCATGTGTAATAACTTGTGTGCATGAGTCATATGTGTCAAGATGTTTAGATGTACATATTATAAAATAGAAGTTAGTGGAAAGAGAGTTTTTATTATATTTTAATCTTTTCTGCACCCTGCACCTAAATAGTTGAGATGCAGTTTGGGCCTCATTCAATATTTGTTGAAGCCCATTTGCTTCAATAGGTATTAGATAAAGCCTTTTTGTGCAAAAGTTTGGCTCTGGAATAAACAGAGTAACTGGAAAACAAACAAGGAGTCCTGTGGTACTTTTAAAGACTAACAAATTTATTTATCGCATGAGCTTTTGTGGAAGAAAATCCCACTTCATCAGATGCTTACAAAGTTCCCCTATCTTCAAAGCGTCTGATGAAGTGGGATTTTCTTCCATGGAAGCTCATGCGATAAATACATTTGTTAGTCTTTAAAAGTACCATGGGACTTATTGTTTGTTTTGCTGACCTAAACTAACACAGCTACCCCTTTGGAACAGAGTAACTGCAGTATTCCTAGCAAAATTAAGCAGCAAGTACTGTAAAAAAGTGAGATCTTCTTGTGCAGCTCAATACATCCTTTAAAATCATACATACCCTAGATTTTGAATAAGGTAAATATCACTGGAGAAATGAAAGTAAAAGCAATCAGCAGTATAACTAATCTCAAACCTGCTGCCACTATTTAGTACTTACTTTCTGATCGCTGCATTAAAATTGCACTTTAAAAGTACTGCCAAATAATAGCAGCCCTAAATGCTTAAGTAAGTCAAACATATTTTCATAATTTATAAAAGTGACATTGATTAGATATTTTCAGAAAGTTAACTGGAACTATAATAAATGTGTCAAAAATGTGCCACTTCTGAGAACTGATAGTCATAACAATAGAAATGTACAAATAACATGACTCCTTGATGTTCTAACAACAGAAGATATTACTTCATCATTCACATAGGTGGCATAAGTACTTCTTATATCACAATCTGTAAGAAAAAATAATTATCCAAATTGTAGTTTGGTAATGTAATCTTGTTCTTTGTAGAATCTAAAAATATAAAGTAGGTAAATAATTGGCATTAAAAACAAACAGGAATGTTCAGAAGTTAAAATGAAAATAAATAAATTTGAGAGTTCACAAAACTTTCTAAAGTTTGATAGCAAATTATTCCCAGATTTTCAAGTAAGTGAAGACTAGGCACCAAACTTAGTTTTCTGTAGGTGAACTTTTTACGTGTGCCTATTGTATGTGTAAAATTAGCAGGATTGGAGTTTATTTCCTTGTTTGGTACTTACAGTCATGTGGACCATGTGAAGAGCTATATTGCAAAAGGTCATAAAAACTTGTTCCACTTAGTTCTTCTGGATGCTTACATAGTTTTGTACAATCACAGAATCCAAGAAAAGCTGTCTTTTGTAAATCTGAGGTAATGCCACTTAAACAAATGTCTTTGAGCACAATGGTGTATATGTAGCCTATTTCCCAGTGCCAGGATGATAGACTTTTTATGCAGCTGTCTTCCTGTTAGTAGACAAATAAAACTTCCATCAAATGTCTAGAAAGTCTGTGACAAAATCAAAGGTATAACAAATGAACTGTATAGTATACAACAAGAGCAGTTATGTACTATAATCTACAGCCATATTTAGTCACATTAACAGCCAAGAAACAAGTGGGTAACAGCAGAGGAAATAATCATTCTGAAGACAAGCATGGTGGTTAACCTGTAAAAGAGTTATGCTTCCAGTTGTTTATTCTATTGAAATAACTGTTCAGTTCATTCTATCTCCATCTCAAAATACTAAGACCAACATGACCTTCAGTTTGAAATAGTAAAGACAATAAATGCTTTGCTTTATCCAATTTAGTGTTGGCAACAAATACATTTTCTTGCTACATCCAAATTAGCACTGTTGTTACCTGCTTATGAAGAGACATAGAGCTTGAAAGAAAATCTCTCACTATGTCCATTAAAACCTTCAAGCAGGACAAATTTAATTTGGCAGCCTCTCCAAGGACCAACAGAGCTAATACAGAATCCAACCTAGATATTTCAGGACAGGAAAAAAAACAAATTTTAATACAAAATAAAATAATAATGGATTTTAAAATATAAAAGCTATTGGCTAGCCAAAGGCATTTAGTGTACTATTTTGCTAGATCCAATTAGTGTCAATAAATGTAGGCATTTATTAGAGCCCATTAACATCAAATGTAAAATGCAAGTAAATTTATTGAAGGGAGAATAATCTGAAACACAGATATTTAATGTAAAGCAGAAACTGGGTCACTTTCAGCATTATACTCTTCCAAAATGTGATAGGGGACAGCAGACAGACCTGAGGTCCTTCTTAGCTTTCTATGATTCTGTGAGTTTGTAATGCAACATAGTGGGGGAAAAGAAAAACCACCTAGTTAAAACGTGAGTTGCATATAGTCATATCAATTACAGAGCTGAAAGGAAACAGATCCTTTCTATATGTTTCTGATATCAGTGTACACGGAATATTGCTTTTGGTTCTGGACACGACATCCTTACCAAAGATAAGCTCAAGTTTGTTACTAACCAGGTGTGAGTAGAACAGGGAATGTTTACTTAGATGCGGTCAAGGTATTTCTTTGTTTTTGGTTTGGTTTTCGATTTCTCTGTGCTGGGCACATGCACCCCCTCCCCCAACCCTGTAACTATCTAAGCTAAATCCCAGAGAAGCAACTCTCTGTGGCGGTGTTCACACATAAACTGTTATTTCAAAATAAGATATTTAGAAATAAGTTATTTTGAAATAAAATCCTTATTTTGAAATAACTTAAATCGAAATAAGAAAATGTTAATTTGAAATAAGGGAAACCCTCAAAGCAAAATAGCACCCCCTGTGTGTGGACGTGCTATTTTGCTTTAGGAAAGAGGCAGCATGGGAGGTGTAGCAACATGGCCCCCTTGCTGGGCCATGCCCCCACCCAATATATATGAAAAGGAAGGCACCCTGAGAAGGAGAAGGGCAAAAGTGTTATTTCGAAATAACCGTTATTTCAAAATAACATGTCTGAACACCATTGTTTAGAAACAACTGTTTCAAAACAATGACTATTTCAATTGCATGAGAGGTTTTACTGTTTTGAAACGACAGCCATTACTTCAAAACAACGAGGTCCCATCGTTTTGAAATAATGAAACGTCGTTCGGACATGCCCGGCTTATTTCAAAACAATGGCTGTTGTTTCGAAATAAAACCTCCGTGTGGACACAGCCTGTGTTTCTAATCTGTTGTTTTTAATTCAAGATTTTACCTTTTAAGTAAGTTCTGGTTCTGTGTCCTGAAAGGCAAGAGGGTTTGTGTGCATGTGCCTCAGACTGCATAGCTAGCTACTAAGGGGGATTTTGTTCCAGCTCCAGCTGATATCCCAGCTGGGATTCAGTCAGTCTCCTGAGGGAAGAATAAAAGTGATTGAGGATGCCTCACATGAAAGAATTCCCAAGTGCGCCTTCCTGGGTTTCAAGAGGTTTTTGCATTTGGGTGGTGGCAGTGATACCACTCCAAGGCCAGAAACTGGAGGTCTGGAGAGTTTTAAGACCAGACTTTAAGGCCAGTGGCTTTTAGGCCTGTTGCCAGCCCCTACCTTCTGCACTTAGAGTGCCAGAGTGAGGAAAAAGCCTTGACAACTCCATGTCTGCCAGGGAGATGCAACACATATTAAAACTAAGAATTTGCTTGGTTTCGTTTCATATGTTATATAGAATAGTTGCATGTCAGTGCTCCCGGTATAGCTTGCCAAGCCCCTTCCACTCCTACAGTTCTTCTGGGGGAAACTATCTTAGGCTATGTCCACACACAGGGCAGTGTGTCAAAATAAGTTATTTCGAAACAAGTTGTTTTGAAATAAAGCCCTTATTTTGAAACAACTTAATTCAAAATAACCAAAAAACAATTAGAAGAGGGAATCAAAATAGCATGTCCACACAGTGGACTTGTTATTTCGATTTAGGGGAAGGGCACCCTGGGAGGTGTGGCAACATGGCCCCTTCGGGAGGGGGCTTGTAAGGAGCCTGGGGGTGCCCCAAGCTGCTTGCCCTGTGGGCTCCGCTGTACAGGTGGGGGGGGCTGCAGCCCAGGGGGGGTGAGCCGTGCCCTGCAGCTCACCCCGCAACCCTGTCAGGGGGCTGCAGCCCCCACGGGGTGAGCCACTGGAGGGCGGATCACCCCGCCGCCAGGGCTGCCTCCAGGACCGGCAGCGGGGTCCGGGGGCGCCCAGCTCTTCGCCCCACTTCAGGGACCAGGGGAGCCCTGCCCCAGGAATCACTAGGTGCCCCCGCTCCTGCCTGGGCAGGAGCGGGGGCGCCCAGCGATTCCCAGGACAGAGCTCCCCCGGCCCCGCCCCGGGCAGGAGCAGGAGCAGTGTAGGGGGGCCCGGGGATTCCTGGGGTGGGGCTCCCCCGGCCCCTGAAGTGGGGCGAACAGCTGGGCGCTCCTGGACCCCACCGCCAGTCCTGGGGGCAGCCCTGGTGGCGGGGTGAGCCGCCCAGGCAGTGGCTCACCCCACGGGGGCTGCAGCCCCCCAGATGGGGCTGCTGAGCCACCCCGCAGCGGCTCACCCTGCCGGCCCCCTGCACTCCACACAGCACCCTGGCTAGGGTGCTGATCCCTGGCTAGGGTGCTGAGGGGGTGACCTTCCTTCCAGGGTGCTATGCACCCTGGGATGTAGGTCATTGTTATTTTGAAACAACATGTCCAAATGGCGTTATTTCAAAACCACTGGTTTCAAAATAACCCTCCTTTAGAAACCAAAGTGGTTTAAGCTGTTTCGAAAGGAGGGGCTCCCTGCCTTTGAAACAAGAAAACATAGTGTGGACATAGGGGCTTTTATTTTGAAACAACCAGTGTTGTTTTGAAATAAAAGTCTCGTGTGGACATACCCTTGGTGAATAAATTCACAGCCTATCTTTCTGATCTGCTGTTTTTCTTTTTGAACAAGACAATTCTCAATCACCTTGTCCTCTGCCTCAGCCAAACATCAGTGAGAGTCAGTAAAGCCAAAGGGGGATTTAGAAGGGATTACTGTCCTCACAACCTTAGTCCCAAACTGGCATTAGCAGCAAATTTATTTAACCTCTTATGTAGACCAGCACTGAAGGAGGACAAAGACGTACACTCTCTTTACCATGGATTATTATTGCACCCTCGTAGTGTTGGCTACACCATGTGTTGTAGAAAGCATTATTTAAAATATACTTATGGCGATTTTAGAGATTACACTTTGACTTGTATGATCTCAAACAGAAGTTCTCAAACTGGTTTGCAGATTTTAGATGGCCCACTGAGCACTTGAAGGTAGCAGAGTGCTTGTCTCCTCAATCTTTAAGAACTACAGTGGAGCAAGCCAAGCAAGTCTTCACTAGGTGATGTTGCAACCATAAGAGAAAAGTACAAAAACACATATCCATCAGCCATTAAGGAGCCAGGAACTGCCAGCAGGATCAAAGATATCATTGGAAACAGAACAAAGAGAAGAGGTGCTGAGAAGCACAGAAGACCCTACTGGGGCTTGAAGATATCAATTTCAGTGTTAATTGTATATGGACAAACTAATGAGATTAGGGCCATGCTTTGGAAACAGAAGTAAATTTGATCTTAGCATTGTTAAATATATATACAAATTCACCAAACCCTATAGATGCCATAGAGATGATATAGAATCATGACTGGGAGCAAATGTGATAAACAATATAGTCACTCTCTTAAGAAGTAGTCTCCATTATGTAAGTGATTGAGAATCTCTGTTCTAAAATTCGATGGATGGTTTCTCCTTTGCAAACACTCAAAATTCGGACTTAATTTACAGCAATTTTAAAAAACTTAAGACCAAAATTAGCACAGGAGAGCTGCTGACATTCAAATTGCTTACCAAAAGACAGTAAAACCAAAAATGAAAAACAGCCAAAGCATGGAGTGAAACAGTTATATTTGTGAAGCAATTTTTTCACGTATTCAATCAAAATCATTCCATTTTTTTCCTGCATATCGTGGAACTGGCTGACTCATGTTTTAAAAAAAACCTGTTTTTTTCTACTTCCTCTGCAGCACTATAGCAAAAAGGGTTAATATGATCCTAGGATGTAGAAATACATGTGTCTCCACTAGAAGAGATTATTTGACCTCCAATTTTGGCCCTGGTGTACCCACTGTGTCCAGTGCTAATGTCTGACAATTTAAGAAGCCTGCTAATAAATTGGAGAGGGTTCAAAGAAGGGCCACAAAAAGAATTAAAGAATTAGAAAATGTGCCTTACAGTGACAGACTCAAACAGCTTAATGTATTTAGTTTGCCAAAGAGCAGAAGTTAAGAAGTGACTTGATTACAGTCCATAAGTATCTACAAGGGGAACAAATATTAGGTAATGAGTTCTTCAGTCTTCCAGGACAAGGTACAAAAAAAATCCAGTGTTTAGAAGTTGGAAAGTAAATAAATTCAGACTGGAAATGTGGTGTAATATTTTAGCAATACAGACAACTAATCACTGCAACAATACACCTAGAGTAATGGTGGTGTCTCCATCACTCACAATGTTAAAATGAAGAATGGATGCTTTTTAAAAAAAACAATACTCTAGGAATTATTTGGGAAAAAGTCTATGACCCATACCATATAGGAGGTCAAATGAGATAGTTACAATGGTCTATAGTGGCCTTGGAATCTATGAACCTACATCTATTTGCAGTTTTACACTATAAGAGTCTCTGACTGCTCTTTCTTGAAAATCTAGACAGTGCCTAGCCTTCATCCGTATAGGGCACTACCATAAATAAATAGTAAATAACAGAAAGAAATAGCAGTGTAGTCTCCTAAGGGTGAAATTTACCCTCAGGAGATCATGTACAAAGACTGACTAAATAGCTAATAGATTCGATTTTTGAAATAATAAATTTGGCCTGTTTTTCCTATTGGCTTTAAAAGAAGTAATTTATAACATGAGACATAAATGCTATGTAGTTCTGCAGCACTATACATTCATACTTTTCTGCTGATGCTACACATCTTTGGAAATTACTATTTTTAAGTGATTCTTATGCACTTCAGTGGCATGTATTACAGTGTGTTAATCTATTATATTGTATTGCATCTGCCAAGTCTAGCAATAAAAAGAACCAAAAAGTTCCATAAAGACAAGAGTCTCTAAACACAGATAACTCAGTGCAGCTGCAGTTGGATAGGGTGCAAAAGGTATTTATACCACTTTTCCACCCCATAACCAGTTCTGGGGGAAGGCAAGGGCTGGTTCTGTCTTTGTGAATGTTAGAGCAGCACAGAACTATTTCTAACTTACATGGACAGAAGTCTTTCCTGGGGATTTTTCTGTTGGCCCAGAATAGCTGGAGCAACATAAAGGAGACTTGGGCTAGACTAAAGTTCCGGCCTAACTTTTTACTGAGTCTTTCCAGTATTACCAGTACGTCTTATCCAGACTGTGTGTATTAAGTAGCATATCAGATTGAACTTTTGCTGTCAGGCCACCTGATCTATGCAGCAGAATTGCAGTGAATCTGATGACTTGCTGGATCTTAAAGGAAGATTTTAGCTAACTTTGGTAACCTTTGGTTTTATTGAAATACTAAAAATCACCCCGAATAAAAATCCTAATGCACGTTATTGACTTGCGCTGCAGACAAGAAGTGGCATTCCTGCATGGCTTTGGTTCTCGCCAAGAACAGGAGTATGAGGCTTTGAAATACTGTCCTGAGGGAAACAGAAGAAGGCTTTCAAGAAGTGACTGCGATGTAGGTATCCCTAGCTCTACTATATAGAGAAACCTGGCAGCTGCTTTCCTCTATGGCAGCTGTCTCTGACACAAATGACAGCAGGAAAGACCTTTTTCAGTCTTGGTGCTACCATTTAAATCAGAGAGATATTGCTCTCTTCTTCCCAGTCTGTCCTTTTACAGACAAGAGTGCCCAGGAAAGCCACTGATCTTTACCGTGCAGTGAGAACAGTGACACAGAGATTTGGAAATTAGTCACAAAATGGTGGATGGAGCTAGAAGTGGCAAGGTAAGTGTTCTTGTGGACTTAAAATGTGCATAGATTTACATGTCATTGGCAGATAGGTAACTTATGTGGCCATTTCCTCAGCAGGTTGATCACATTTTATAGAATCTGACTGTTGTGTACAGATGAGCTCATGCCAGGACTGTACAACTGCAAACCCGCACGCTGTTGTTTGGGTCCACTTCTGTATTGGAGTAATGTAGACAACACTGAAAACCCAATAAGGCATGTGAAGAGAACAAGAGAAACTAAAAGAATTTGTACCTTGTAAACAGGAGGGGGAGAAGATGAGGACATGGGCAACCCCTGCATTCTCCACCTTGCTTTGAGGATGCAGAACTTCACACCCTCTTGTCAGGGAGCTGGTTATAAACTGAGATCCTCTTCTTCTGTCAGACTCTAGGTAAAACCTTTCTTTTTTCCACTTCTTCCATTATAACTATGTAATAAGGCTCAAGAACAAAGCAAGGACTTGTTTCTATTATATTCACTGTCCCATTTCAGTGGCGTTTATGTAATTATACCAAAACTGTGGGACAGAACATCCTCAGTCTTTTGGAAAGCTTACATTTGGTTCTCAGGCCAATCTCCTGTTACATTTTTCACTATATTTGTGTGTGTGTGTGTGTGTGTGTGTGTGTGTGTGTGTGTGTGTGTGTGTGTGTGTGTGTGTGTGTG
>ML681982.1:48690892-48839782 GCA_007922195.1 Podocnemis expansa | reverse complement strand
GTGTGTGTGTGTGTGTGTGTGTGTGTGTGTGTGTGTGTGTGTGTGTGGAGGATGAGCACATGCCTTGCATCGCTTTTGCAGATGTTTCTTTTATTTTTTGTCAATATTTTTCTTAAAAATCACTCATTTCCTACTGTAGCTCTGCTAACCATAGCCAAAGTTTAACGCTTGACTTTGTCTGTTGAGGCTTACATTACAGAAGCATTCAGGAAAACATTCCCATGCAAAATTAATTTTAATCATTCACGATTAGTTTTGGTTACACTTCACAAGTAAGAAATACAAAAAAATCAAAGCTTGGGTATATTTCCCTGAAGGATGGCACACTTCATTTCTGCTGTTTAACTACTTGGAAAATTAAGGCAACTTAAAATGCTGGAATGAAGTTCCTATCAATAACTAATTTAATAAAGACAAACTGGCACAATATCTGTATGTGCTTCTAGCAAAAAAAGTAGGAATAATTTATTGATAAAATGAACTAATGCAAACTACATAAATTGCTTCTGCTTTTGGCAATGAGATTATAAATCCTTTTTCACAGGCCATTTAGGTGTGATTAACATTTAAGCACAAAGGTTATTTAACAATTAAGCACCAAGGTTGTTTCCATAAGAAATGTATCACGTTTAAAATATTACCCTTACCAGTTTTTCTGGTGGAGCTCTTTCTTATAGAACAGCAGATGTTGGAGCACTTCATCTAGTCGAGAAGAATTGTTGTGCACACAAATCCAAACAACAAGACTATGCCAAAGGAAGTGCTGAATCTTATTTTCTTTTTCTCCAAGCTTTAATTGAACTGATGGGTCAGAATCCAAGAAGGTCTAAGAAAAATGTTAAGTGGAATTCACTGATAAGACTGCTTGAACAGAAAGTTAGTCTTTAATTTTCCATACTTTCTTGCCTTAGAATTTTACTCAGCGCAATACTTTACTTGCTCAGCATTCTGTTTTTATACAAACAGCAATCCTACAAACACATTCAAGATCTTTCACATAACATAACCAAAAAAATCTCACTGCCCACTCAACATAAGAGGTATAGTTCTTTCTCTGGGCTTTTACATATTATGAAGTTCTCACTGCCCTAAGTTGTCTTTTCTTAAGTACCTAAAATTCATGGCCTTCTCTATATTGCTATAGTTATGGTTGTGTTTGAAACAGCATTATCAGTGTAAACCAGTTGTATTAAGATTTCACTTCAGACTGAAATTAGCTTTATGAAAAGAAAATCTCAGTCTGCTGAAACTATTTACAAAAGGTAGAAGTTCAGTAGTCTGTCTGTGAGGCTAAATAATACAAATTCTTCATCAATAATGTGGACTCATACACTCTGGGTATTACGGAAGACATTTAAATAGTCAAGGTACTAACTCTGCAATCTGATTTATGTAGACAGAGCCCCAAGGATTCCAGTAGGACTCTGCGGTTAATGTTGAACTCCACCCACACTGTCAGCTTGCAAGATCTGGACCAACATTATTTTGTTTCCAAAGTGGAGTTCTCTACAGAATAAGAACAGGGTTTTTTTGAGCATCAGCATTTTTTAACACTGACTTGAGGTGTCAAAATGTTATCAGGATCTACTGGTGCAGAGCCCTCTGCCACTGAGGAACCCTCTCACTTTGTGGGACTCCACATGAGTCTTGAATCTTGATGTAGGATTTGTAATAATTAACTAATTAAACTGGATCAAATTAACATGATCAATACATGAGGAATTTATATGATGACCAAAAGTGAAGCTTCTAAACTCTTTAGAAGCTATGATTGTCTTGTGATGTGAGAAAAATTTACTTCTGAGAAAATCCTATGTTCATGTATGTTATTGTGTGACTAACTGCTCTGTGGACTAAATGATGTTCATTACAGGAACTGACATAGTGGATCAGATCAGGCTTCATATAGTCTAGTAACGTCTCCTGACAATGGCCAGCACTAGATGCATGAAAGGAAGGTGCATCACCCCAGCAATAGGCTCATGTAAAGTAATCTACCCCTTGTGTTTTAACTCATCCTTCACTTTAATCATTAGAAACTGGCTTAATCCTGAAGCATGAAGTTTAGTAATGCTTCCACAAAATGTATCATTAATTATAACTCTAGATATTCTTGCTCCAAAGGAGTACTTGTGTTAGTCTGTTTCAGAAACAAAAACAAACACACAAACAAAAAAGGCTCCTGTGGCACTTTCAAAGACTAACAAATATATTTATCACATAAGCTTTCATGAGAGAAAATCTCACTTTGTCTTAGTCTTGAAGATGGGGAATTTACAGAATGGAAGGAAAGTAAGTGCAGGGAAGTGTACGTCATAGCATCACGTCAGACTGTTTCAGAAAATTAAAGCAGTTGTTTAGATTGGGGAAGATCATATAGGGAAAGGTCAAATCACCTTTTGTAATAAGAAAAAACTCCGTAGTCCCTATTTAACTCTGAGGCAATGGCATCAAATCTGCATATGAATTCCAGTTCTGCAGTTTCTCTTTGAAGCTTTGATTTGTTATCCATTTGCTTGAGCACAGCTATGAACAAATCGTCAATGGAGCAGCAGGAAGACTGAAGTGTTCCCCTATTGGTTTTTGAATGTTGTGATTTCTGATGTCAGATTTGTGTCCATTTATTCTTTTCTCTGATCCAGAACAAAGTAAGTGGTGGGCTTGTCCACAAATGCTGGGTCTGTGGCCAGATGACTCATTCATAAAGTCAGCCTGCTTGAGCATCTCCTCTCAAAATACCTGCCTCATCATTGGACAATTATAGAGCTGCCCAATGGGCAAGAAATTCAGGCAAATGATCAGACTGCTCCTTGATTGCTACTGTTGTTACTTTCCCAAGACCATGAATTCCTTCACTGGTGACCACCCAAATGTTATAGAAAAATCTCCTCCATGGCTGTATGTAAAAGATTCAGCAAGCTTAAGGACTAAGATGTGAATTGGAATTTTTTTGTTTTAAATTAACCAGGGCTCCCATGAGGGAGTTGCCATTTATCCTCACTGACTGAAGAATGCTGCAGGGTCCCTACTTCTTCATTCAGTAAACCTTGGGGGATAATTTTATTATATAGTGCACTTAAATATGCTATGGAAATTATGTTTCATTAAATTATGTTTCATTAATGGTAATTGAATCACTGTCAATATGTTGTAGCTGTCTGTTCTGAACTTGTCTACAATTTCTACAATCTTCTCTGCTTCAATACACGAATTTAGGGATTCAGGTCTTTATGACAAAGAATAGCAGACCTTGAAATAAGGAAAATAAAAGCAGACATGGAAGAAGCTGCTGTAATCTGCTGTTGGTAAGTTTAGTGTGTGTTCTCCATAATTTATTAGCATCACTGTTAGGAGGGTTGACTGCATTAAAAAGCCTTAGACACAGCTGGTTTTCAGAGGCGATCCCTTTAAGTGCGAAGTATTTTTATTAAGAATTGTTACATCCTTCAACTAACTTTGAAAATCGTCAAACTTTCTGTGACTGAAGCTAGGAATTTGACAGCACAGCTCTCTTTCTTCTTGGTTTCTTTCTCTATGGATTCATGCCTTCAATACATTCTTATTGGTGAGTAGAGGTCATTATTATGAATAGATTATCCTTCCTTTTTCCTCCCCACTTACTGAGTTTTGTAGTGCACTTCCCAGAGATTCAGCACAGAATAACATCGACATCTTTTCTCCAGTTGTACGGTTTATATATGCTATACCCATATTTATAACACAATGACCTCCCATACACATCAACATCCCCACCACAACCCCACACACACTCTGATCATAAACCTCAGTTTTCATTCCTTTCTACAAAGGCTTCCACCAGTACATTCCTATTGCTTCCAGATTGTTCAAAACATAGCAGAACATTTGCTCGAGGCTCAAACAGTAACAATCATACTACAGCTGCCCTTTGTTCTTTATATCGGGTTATCAACTGGACTATTGACTTTAGCTTGTTGCTGTTTTTCTCTGAAGTTCTCCACAGTAAGCTGTTAAAATCTCCATTTACAGGCATCTCCTAACATAAAGCTTATAGGATGTGCCACTCCCTCCCAGTTCCCATCTGTCTCTTCCTCTCACTTTCAACAGATCTTACAAACCTTTCTCTTCTCAGAGTGATTTTTTATCCTTCTTTCCCTTTTGAAGTGAGACAGCCCAGATTTACGGACTGTCACAGTATGCTGCAAGGCTCAACTTTTTCTCTTAAGCTTTTCAGAGAGAGTGGGCTGAGATGGTTATAGATGGTTTGGTAGGGTTTCTTCATGACAGATTGACAGGGGGAATTTATATTTTGAGAAATGAAGTCAACCTTGAGGAGGATAGTTAAATATTCTAAAATAGTTATTTGTCCTTTTGTTCATCTTTTTCTTCCTTTTCTATGTAGTGAAATGAGTCTCATTGCTATAGTGTCAGGTACAGTAATTTAAACAAGGAGTCCTGTGGCACTTTAAAGATTAAGAAATTTATTTATCACATGAGCTTTGATGGATAAAATCCCACTTTGTCAGACCCTTGAAATGGAAAATTTACAGTATGGAAGGGAAAAATAAATGCAGTGAGGATCAGTTCAGATTTTTACAGCAAATCAAACAAGTTGTCTGGATTCAAATAGTGTAGAACAATAGATAAGAAGGTGGGGAAGTTGAAAGAGGAGAAAATCACCTATTGTAATGAGAAAGCCAGTCCATATCTATATTCAAACCCACACTAATAGTGTCATATTTGCATATGTATTCTAACTCTGCAGCTTCCCTTTGAACCGCTGATTGAAGTTTTTCTGTTGGACTGGAGTAAGCGATATGTCTTTCACAGAGTGTGCTGAGAGACTGAAGTGTTCCCCTATTAGTTTTTGAAATTACCATTTCTGATACCTGATTTGTGTTGATTTATGCTTTTGCACAGAGACAGTCCAATTTGTCCAATGTATGAGGCAGAGGGGCACTGCTGGCATATGTTGGCATATATCACATTGTTGGATGAGCAGGTGAATGAGCCCTTGATGGAGTAGCTGGTTTCATTACATCCAATAATAGTGCCATTTGTGCAGATATATGGGCACAGTTGGCAGTGGGGTTTGTTGCAAGCATATGCACACTCTGTGAAAGACATGTCGCGTACTGTACTCCAACAGAAAAACTTTAAATTAAAGTTCAAAGGGAAACTGCAGAAATAGAATTCATATGCAAATTTGACACCTTTCGCTTGGGTCTGAATAGAGCTATGGGCTGGTTTTCTCATTACAATAGTAAAACAAACAAGGAGTCCTGTGCCACTTTTAAAGACTAACAAATTTATTTATCGCATGAGTTTTCATAGGAGAAAATGACCCTTCATCAAACTCTTTGACAATGAGGAACTTACAGAATGAAGAGAAAAGATGCAGAGAAGTGTAAGTCATAGGACCAGGTCATACTTTTGCAGCCACTCAATGCAGTAGTTCCCCAGTGTTTTGAGTCTACACTATTGCACTGATTTGCTGTAACAGTCTGAGCTATGATTTACACTTCCCTGCATTTATTTTTCTCCCATTCTGTAAGTTCCCCATCTTCAAAGCCTCTGATGAAGTGAGATTTTCTCCCACAAAAGCACATTCAATAAATAAATTTGTTAGTCTTTAAAAAGTGACACAGGACTCCTTCTTTGCTCCTCTGAACTTGACTAACACAGCTATCCCTTTGGAACTTTATTACAATAGATGACTTTCCCCCCTCTCAACCTCCCCATCTTCTTCTTTCACACTATTTGAATCTAAACAACTTGTCTGATTTGCTGTAAGAATCTGAACTGATCTTGTGACTTACCCCTCACTGCATCTATTTTTCCTTTCCATACTATGTTTTCCATTTCAAGCATTTGGCAAAGTGGGATTTCACCCACGAAAACTCATGTGACAAATAAATTTGTTAGTCTTTAAAAGTGCCAGAGGACTCCTTGTTTGTTTTGCTGAACTAGACTGACATAGCTACCCCTCTAGAATGGGTAAATTTTAACTTATTTTCCCTCTCATTATCTCTGGGAGTTAGGGAAGTATTGTTATTCCCATTTTAGTCTGAGGCTACTGAACCTAAACATCCTGAGTCACAGGGATCAAGTCTTTTAACCACAAGACCATCCTTCTGCCTTAAGAAATGTATGTACAAATGCCTACAACTTTGACCAGGTGTTTTTAAACATTTTAATAAATGTTTTTCCCATTTAAGGTGCCTCTTCATTGTTCTTTTTCTAATAAGAGAGTGAAGCAGTCACTCCCCAAAACCTCTACTGTGTTCATGGCTCATCAGCAGATGAAATCTCTGAATGACAGTGCAGGTGAAAGGGAAATCAAGCCCAACTTTGTGACTTTGGACAAGGCATTTAGGGCTACTCTTTCAAAAACAGCTTGTTATTCTGGGTACATTGCTTTTAGTGAAAATTGGGCTTTTACCTTTCTGTGACTTAGTTCCTCTCTTCATGAACTGTGATGATAATACTTCTCCTCCTTTGAAAAGCACTCTTAGATCCTTGGATAAAAACTGTTATTTAACCGCTAAGAATTATTAATAATATGCATATTATCTGTATTTACTTAGACTAGAAAATGAAAAACAAAAACAGGGTTGGTCAATTCTCACACAGCCCAGCACTCCCTCAGGTAAATATGTAATAAAGTAAAGAATAAAGAGCAAGAATTATTGTTTAGCTGAGAGAGGCTGCAGCATCTCTTTTGATGTCATTACAGCCTGTGAGAATATACATAATTAGGCAGTTTTTAATCAGATAAATGATAGGCTATCGTGCATCATGTAATTATAGGTCCTATCATTCCTTAGTGCAGAAGAAGCAGCCAGAGGAGAAAATTTACTCAGAAAAATTCTCCAAGGTCCACTGCACAGTTTTTGATGCCTCACTAGGGGGAGGGATCTAGGACTGCACAAACAGAGCAAGGGACATGGCCATCCATTCAATATCTACCCTAAATCTACATCCCTCAGAGCGGCCTTCAAAAAGCCAGATACTCTGTTCCAGAGGGGTAGCTAGCTGTGTTACTCTGTACACAGTGAAAATGAGCATCCTGTGGCACCTTAAAAACTAAAAAATTTGTTAGTCTTTAAGGTGCCACTGGATTCTCATTGTTTCATCTACTCTGTGCTGCTTTCCAGGTCTGTGCACCCCCTTGCCCCTAAAGCAGCATGGCTCATTCAAGTGCTGTTTTTCTGGAGAAGTTCTGTGTGCTAGTTCTCCAACATCCTTTCACCCATGCCCACTTCTGCACACACATTGAAAGATGCAAATACCAGAGCAAGAGTAAATGCTGTCATGAAAACAGAATCTCAACAGGGACACTGACACCACCCTAGCTGCTCAGTACTGGGTCAGTATAGTTCCAAAAGGGCAGCCGTGTTAGTCTAGTTAAGCAAAAGAAGCAAGGGGTCCTGTGGCACTTAAAGACTGATGGATTTATTTATCACTTGAGCTTTTATGGAGAAAATCCCACTGCATCTGAAAGTGGGATTTTCATCCATGAAAGCTCATGAGATAAATATATCTATTACTCTAAGTGCCACAGGACTCCTTGCTTCTTTTGGGTCACTATAGTATCACATTGATCATTAGCTGTCTTAAAAAAACATGGCTAGTATATTCCTGAAATGAGCCATGTCACAAATCCAGGCTGTAGTAACTACAGATATAGGACTATTCTGTTTATCTGTCCCTGGATTACAGGTAGTTTGTATAGCAAAGCTCATCTTTATTTTCACTGAATTACCAAGCATACTTATTTGATCACAGTAATCCTTTCTGACGCATCATATATCATCCGATTATGTTACCCACCATGCCAAGAGAATTCTGCTTCTGTCTTTCTTCCAAGCTTACATTGGAAAGTACCACAGCACCACAGATGGTTTCTCCAGCCTTCAACATAAAATGCACAGCTGAAAGGATGTTTGGATAGGGATGGTAGCAGACCTCACATGCTGAAAGTGCTAAGGCATGAAAAATAATTCTGTGAAAATTGTCTTGCTGTTGTTTTACAATTTATTTTGTTTGCCTTTTATTTATTTTAGCGTTATTTAACTTCACTACTTTGCTGATGGGATTATTAGCAAATTTTCCACGGGGTAGATTTATAAATGTTGTGTGACCTCTTGTGGTATAACACAGTACTACAACTATGAGTCATAGATAATAGCTTATGTAAGGCATGAGCTACATAGAGCTGAAGTCTCCCTTGATGACTGAATTCTTAATTAACTAAGGCTAACTCTGAACAAGGCGGAGGCTCTCAGCTAACAATGAATCATAATGTTAAATCTCTCTTCATGTCAGTCATTCAGTGACTGCATTTATTTTTCACTAACTCTGAAAGCAAACCAGACTCAACTTTCCTAAACTAACGAAGAGCTTTTTAATGTTTTTCCAAAAAATATATATCTTTTGATAAAATTTGAAGCTCAGAGATTAGCATTCACGTACTGACATTTGCACTACAAATGGGATTTGATTCGTCTCAATACCAACACTTGCCACTGAAAAGCTAGAGTAATGTATCTAGCCATCTGAATGCAGTTGCACTGAATAAAAGGGTTTTTGAGCAGCTGTATAACCGGCACCCCGATATTTGGGTGAATGCACATTTGACTGTCTGTAAGCCAAAATATTGCTCATTGCATATCTATTTCAGTACAACAAGATACAAGAAGTTCTGTTGTGAGAGTCTGTATTATATTTATGTGTTTTCTATAATTGACTAGTGTGGACAAAGCTTGTAAAATAAAAGGTGTCAGGAAAAACACGCATAATCATTTTTTTAAATCATCTGATTCTTTGTTCTTCATTTTGTGTATTACTTGTGGCCATGGCAACCGATTGATAGTAGCGAGACTGCAATACCTCTGCAGTCTTACTACATCAGCAGCCTACTGATTCAATGAATACAATGTGCATGCATGCTGAAAAGTCAGAAAGAGAATATGAATACCTGCCATTTGATTAATTTGCCAGCAATATCAGCATGCTGAATAAGTGACAGGTAACCCGTTGTATGAGTATACTCTCCCTCCACTGCAGTGTGTGTGAGTTGCAGGCACCCAGCACCTGCAGGATTGGGCTGTGTGTTAATACAATACCTTAGGGAAACTTAAGACTTTTACAATGCCTTTTTTTTCTCTTTATAGCAGTGACCCATCAGCACTAAAACATATGGTACTATATATGATTGCTTTTAATAAGGGCTTTACAGGTAATTAAAATTAATTGCTTTCCAAACTGGCTATAAAAGATATTGATTTGATTCATGTTTCTTTGTTTGTTTGTTTTAATACTCATCATTCCTGCTTATAAGCAACTATTTATCTGAGATCAGTCAATAGTCCTAAAATCACAGTATGCTATGAAATTTTTGGCTCATGTACTGAATATTTATTGCCCAATTACATACATTTGGTCAGTGATGCAGACTTGTTTTTATTTTTCTTCCTTGTTCACTTACAGGCTTGACCTTTTCTATTTTACCTCATTTAACAAGGTGAAATGTTTATTTCTTTGCATGCTTACTGGTGCATATGAAACTCTCAATTTATGTGGACAGTGCTTCTAAGAATCAAATGGTAGTTGAGTGCTACACAACTTGAGATATTCTCTTAAGTCACTTCCATTTCCCAAATTAGTAGTTAAAAGGTAATTTTTTCAATGTTGCTTATATAGCAAATATATAAAGTTGTACCTTTTAAATCTATGTGAAGTCTGTATGTATGTTCTCCAGAAGACTCCAGATGACCACACAGATGAAAAACAAGGAGCCTTAAAAAAGCCAAAAATCCAACCTGTCAAAAGAAGTTCAACAAATATTGGTTTATATCATACCTCCCCCAATAGATGTGTAACTACCACCTTTGGATTATGGATCTTGTTTATCATTGCCCTCCTCAACTTGTACAGTGATAAAACTGCACCAAGTTACACCTGTATGAAACTGGAGTAAGTGCTAAATCAGGTCATATCTTCAAATTTCACAGGATGCGATGCAATAATGAATAATTGTTTATTGTGTTTTGCATTCAGTGTATATTAATGATATAGTAAATTAATAATACTTTTGGCACTTTATATAGAGTTTTCAGTGGAATGGGCTGGTGGGAGAAGATACGTATCCTCAGAGTTTTCTTGGTGTAAGGGAACAAACACATTTCAGTGAACTAAAGCCCTACAACTACTGAGGACATTTGTTTGAGGGAACAGAAATAAGGAAAATGATATACAAAAACAAAGAAAACTCAATCCTCCATGATAATTCTATGGTTACATTGCCTATCGGGAGAACCATAGAACACTCATCTTTGTACGCAGTACGACATGGACCAGGCCCTGCAATGGGAATGTTAGAGCAAAGACTGTCCATCAAAGAGATCAAATGTGAAATGTGTGGACATTTTAGCAATGTCTGTTCTGAAACTGTCAGGGCAGTGTTTAAGAGGAAGATGGGGCAAAACGGGGAACAGATGTCTTAGTCATCATTGAGAGGCACAGAATTCCTCCAGCCCTGGGGCAGCAGCAATGTGAAGAGAGCAAGCTCTTGCCAAGGCTGGGGCAGAGTAGGGAAAAGTGAGCTTCTCCCAGGCTGAGAGGCTCCACCTCCACCCCCAAAACAGGCTAAATTAAATTTTTGTACATGCCACTAACAACTAGAGCTAGATCCTACATTTGACAGCTTACAGGTTTAGGCAATGGCTTTGAAAATATACAGGTCAAGCTAACAGAAGAAGAAAAAGCCAACAAGGCATGTGAAAAGAAATAAGAAAGCTAACAGCCTCCATACAGCATTCTTAAAGAAAATAACATGTTAAACAACAGATTGGAAATCTTGGAAAATCATTCAGCATTTAAAATGTCAGAATACTTGGATTCCTGGAGCAGCTGGAGCAAACAATCATGTTGTGTTCTGGGGGGGGGGGTTGTGGGGGGGGGTTGTTTTGTTTTGTTTTTGAACAGTGAGTTCTTAATGTTCTGCAGTTGAATTTAGCAACAGATCCAAGAAGACATTGAAAGAGCAGACAGAATCAAAATAAGAGCTCCATTTAAGACCCCTGAGCAAGATAAAAAAAAGAGCAATGATATTTACCCTGGCAGATGTATACAACAAAGAGAGACTAGGGGAAAAAAAGATGCGTTCCATTTAAAAAATTCTCAGAAGTTTTGTTCTTCCCAGGCAAAAATACAGGCAAAAAATGAGAGATTTGATGACATAAGAAAATATTTGAAGCAGCTATCCTTCCCCTGGCCAAACTCCTGATCAGACAGTAAGGGTAAAATATGTATTTTGGAACCCTGAATCAGCACAAAGTATTGCAAGTAAGTAACAGATTCTATAAGGGTATTAAGACAATACAGGACTTTTTTTCATTTCTCTCTGTTTTCTTATGGGTTTTTTATCTGACCAGGTTCAATACTTGGCAGCACTGCATACAATATCAAGAGAGAAAGATTGGGACATGTCATTGGCATTGGCTCTTCCCAGTCTTCTGGGTATTTCCTTCTGGCTAATGTTTTGGCATTTGATATGTAGCTTAACTGAAAACAACTGATTCTGAATGTGTGTGCTGGGGCTTTTAGCTTTTACAACCAGACAATCCATAAAGGTAAAGAGGACTGCAGATCTAGACGGGTAAACTTTTCACAGATGCTGAAGCAAAAAATGGCCTAACCTTGCAGGCCCTATCCAGGTTGTGAACAGATGACAGGATGAGACTCTTAGCACCTGATTTCCCTCATCCCAGTTTGTCTTCCAAGTAACTCTATCAACTCTATATCTAGAGCTCCAAAACTGAGATCAGTCATGCACCACTGAATGCTGAGATCCAGTTCTGTTTCCACTCAAATTAATGATAAAACTCTGACCTGAGGGGAAGCAGGATTTGGCCTTTTTTTTTTTTCCCCTGCTGTTCAACCAGAATCCTGGCAGTCACACAGGCTATGTCTACATTAGGACAAGTTAGTCTGAATTTGTTAGTTGGAACTAATAAGTTCGAGGTTAGTTTGAACTAACGTCAAACTTGTTAGTTCAAATAAACAATGTGGACTAGTTCGAACGAATGTTAGTTCGAACTAGTCCACTTTTTAAATTAGAACTAACTGCCCTTAGCTCAAACTTATTAAGTTCAAACTAAGGGTTAGTCCTGGTCTCCACTGTACTTAGTCTGCACCAACGCTCGAACTAAGCGTTCATTAGTTTGAACTAAGGAAACATCCTAGGAATTTCAACTTTAAAATACCTCTGTTAACATGCTCATTTTTTACTTCATAACAAATACTAAAAAGAGAGCCTGTCAACAGGGCCTTAACTAGGCTGGGTCAAGCAGGACAAAGTCCCAGGTGCCAAATTTTAGAGAGCACAGGGGACAGATCCACCTTTCCATAGCAGCTGGGGATGGATCTGGATCCATCCCCAGCCACTGCGGGGAGTCAGATGTATCCTCTGCACCCTCTAAAATTCAGCACCTGGGACTTCCAGTAGTGGGGAGCTCCTGCTGCCGCTGGCAGGCTGCAGGGATCCAGATCCGCCCCCAGCCAGGCGACAGGGGATGGATCCAGATCCCCCTGGCCTGTCAGCAGCATCAAAAAGTTTGCAGGAGTGAAAAGTTCTAGTTATTGCTCTGCCTATTAACTTTGTTAGGACCCAAAATTTACAGCCCTTAGAGAAAGTGAATTTTCTGCAGCATGCTGGATCAGAGTCTTTTATGTGAAAAAAATTTAATGGGAGGAAAAGGATATTTAAATTAAACAAATACTGGCTCTAACGATCCACTCTGAAAAAAAAAAAAACCTAAGAGAAGGAGGGAACTATTATTGAAGGTCTACAAGGCTCATCTTGCAGCACTGTATGTACCCTAAACGGGAGGGATCTGCGACCTTAGGCAAGTGTATTCTGCAAATAAAGAGCTCTCAATTATCTATAGGGAAAGCAAAGCACAATGCTAACAAGAATCCTTGCTTATCCTTAGAAATGGTTTATCCTTCTATAGTGGTTGGTGGATTCCCACACCACTAGAAGTTTTAGAAATATTTTGTCCTATCAAAGTAAATTTACTGCAAAATTCTGCATTGTCCAAGTGTAGAAAATTCCACAATGCTTCCTGTATCATTTAGGTCTCAACACTCACAGAGACCATGGGGCTATTGCTAAGGCTACAAAACAGTTTCAGTTAAAACTGTCCATTTTCCAAATAAAATGTGGGGGAGGGATGAAATTTTCCATTCTTGAACAAAGCTAGGAAATTATTGTTTTTAAAAGTATTAGCTAAAATCTGTTAAATCTGATTTGAAGTATGTGACAGTGTAACACTTTAGGCTTACATGTTGTATGTTTTATTGTGTTTGCTATGCTTTATTACCCCAAGTGGATAGATCAGACACATTAAAACTTAACATGAATTTTAAAAGTTTCTCTTTTCCTGCTCATGTAACTAAAAGATGTCAAAATAAATTCTGCTTAAACTTTCCAAATTAATTAGCAATTTAGTTTAAAATATAAATATAGAGAATTTTAGAAGTTATAAACCATTGCAAGAAGGAGTTTACTGCCAGACTCCTGCAACTTGTTGGAGTCAATGCCATGTCAGTTTTTGAGAGTGGAGGAGCATTTTCTAACTGTTCACTCTGTCTTCGGAATAGGGTCTGTTATTTGTCCTTGTTGTTATAAAAGAACTGTATGGGCACAATGTCCTGAAAAGGCTCATTGCCATTGTGAGAATGCTTGCAACCCAAAATCTACCAATGTGTGGCACTTCAGATCAGCTGTATGTGCCAAACAATGGAAACTTCCTTAAAATTGTGCAGCTGATAGCTGAGTCTGATGCTATAATCCAGGAGCATCTAAGAGTCACCACCCAAGAAATCTACATACACCACTATCTTGAAAAAACAATTCAAAATTATATCATACAGTTACTGGCACCAAAAATCAAACGGAAAATTGTGGCAGGTCTGAAGTCAGCAAGATAGTATGCTGTTATTCTGGACTGCACACCCGACATCAGTCATACAGAACAAATGACTTTAATGGTGCATTTTGTGACAACAACAGAGCCTAGTGGAAATGTGTCTGCAATGGTGACTGTCAGAGAGCATTTTCTAGAATTTATTGACATTGATGATACTACAGGAGCTGGTATGACAAATGTGCTTCTTAAAAAGCTGGAAGATATGAGAATTGCAATAGTTGACATGAAAGGTCAGGTCCACAATAATGGTGCCAACATGAGAGGAAAGAACAGAGGAGTGCAGATGGATCCAAGAGTTAAACCCTCAAGCTCTTCTTGTCCCATGCAGTTCTCATTCACTGAACTTGGTGGTCAATAATGCAGTATCAGATTCTAGTGAGGCTGATGCATTTTTAATGTAATTCAAAGCATCTATGTATTTTTCTCTGCATCAACTCATCGATGGCGGATTTTGAAGCAACATCTGGGAACATCCTCTCTGATACTGAAACCACAGAGTGCTACAAGATGGGAAAGTCAAGTATAGGTGATAAAGCCTATCAAACATAAAATTGGGAAGATAGATGATGCCATTACGGAGGATAATGCTATGAGAGGAACTGTTTGTGGGAGAACAGTATCAGACGTAAATGGAATCACCTAGAAACATACATGACTTCAAAATTCTGTGTGACTTAGTGTTGTGGCATGACATATTGCTTGAAATAAATGTTGTAAGCAGGAGACTTCAAGGTGTTGACCTACATATATCTGGAGCAATGCAACAACTGAACAAAGCAAAATCATACCTACAGTTTTACTGGTCAGATGAGGAATTGCAAAACATTCTGAAGAGTACACAGAAGTTGGCAGAGGAACTTCACACTGAAGCTATTTTCCCACCCATTCAAGAATACAAGAGTCACCAAAGAAGATGACTTTCTGATTACGAGGCATGGGATAATCCCATAAGGGAACCCAAACAATTCAAACTTGAATTCTTTAACCAGGTGCTAGACTGTGCAATACAGTCAGTTGAAAAATGTTTCATGCAGCTTAAGGAACACAGCAGTGTATTTAGGATGTTATATGATATTCCAAAACTTCTCACTATGTTACTTGGTAGCTCTGTGTTCTTGGAGAATCAGGGCACAGTATCCAGCCACTGAAATTTATCCCTCCCCCCAACACTTCCAGCCTCTGCTTAAACCAGAAACCAGAAACAATGAAAGGCAGTGGGAGACACACCTAAAACCCCTTTGAACAAGGGTGCTGGAATTAGGGCAACTCCTCTAGCCTCATCTACATGAAAAATGTGAACCATTAGCAGACTGAATGGAGAGCAGAAACTTCATGTCTGTCAAGTATGGGACCAGAATTAGCATGATGAATGGAGAAACAAGCTTCAAGGCAGGAGTCGCACTGAACTCTGGGACTGGCAAAGCAGGGAAGCACTGCATGATGGGGGATCTCTGCTCCTGAGACAAATGAACTCATGCCTGCCCACACCGAGCTCAGCAGTTATCAGACCAATTCTAGTCAATAGATCTTCAATTGATATCCAACATAGTGAATCTGCCTGAGCACATTGTAAGTGCCCTCAGAGGAATGCCACCCATCACCAGGAATGATCAGCTTCTATTGTCCACCTGAACAAAACACCTCTGGTATACTCCCTTAAGTCATTATTTACCCCAGAATAACCCTAGTGTTCTACCTTGAACCACTGTTTCTTCCCTACAAAAATCCCCACCCAAGTTCTAAATTGGAGTTAGTTCTGAATCTGTTCTGATGCCTGAACCCAAAAGCTGCAGCAGGTCCACTGGGACTTCACCTTATCCTTGCTGATCGTGGTGGGGGTTCTGCCTGTCTCCAGCACTCCAGACCCCAAGCTGAACAGCCTGGTTCCTGGGTACCTTTGAGTTGCACTGAGAGGTGTGACACCTTCCCTCACATTCTCTCCCCAACCCCCGCCACCTTAGCCCAACTATATCTCTCTAAACCTGAACTTTTGCAATCCACTTGGGTTAGCTTTCCCCAAAACTATAATTGAAACTGGGTAATAAAGTAATTCTTTGATCATTTCTCTCTCTTTGTATGGTTAATATTGTAACCGTTTGGGTATTTTTCTTTCCATTTATAATTGTTCATAAGTTTTATGTACCTGGCAATAAAGTAACTTTTCTAATCAAGCTGGTTGCCAGACTTCCTTTGTGTTCTTGGCTTCTCTATATTGCTCTGCAGCAATGCTTCTTTTACATAGCCAAAGGTCCCTGTGATGCCCAATTCCTTGTAAGGTTTGCTCATTAAGGGGGTTACCAGTGTGATGAACCTGTGGCATATAAGGGTGGCAGCTGAAAGTGCTGCTTTGACCCAGCCTGTGGAGTCCAGCGGCATATAAGGGTGACAGCTGAAAGTCCTGTTTTGACCCAGCCTGCTCAGATCCTACTCAAGTCTTGTCCGGTGTGGTACAGGGGCACATAAGAGTGGCAGCAGAGAAGTGCTGTGTAACCCAGTCTTTTGAGTTCAGGGGCATATAAGGAGAGTGCTGAGAGTGCTGATAGACCCGGTCCGCTCAGAGGGACTTAGAAATCCAGTCGTGGAAAATTTAGGTCCTGCAAGGTTGGCTCCATGGGGAAGGACTTGCAGAAAGGAGAAGTGATCTCTATATAGAAACACAAGTTACACAAACAGTACACTAATAGAATTGTAACCTCCCCTACCCCACCCAGAAGAAGTAACCCTAATAAATGAGCATACCCCAAGTTGGTGGGCAAAGTCGGTAACAACTATACCTGAAGAAGACTTACACCAAAAATGCACAGCTCTAGAGACAGTGTTGATGCATGCTGACATGCAGTATTGATGTGAGAGATTTGGGAGTTGAACCGAAAGCCCTTTCAAGATACATTTCAGCAGGATCAACTCCTAAGGCTGTTTTGGAATATATGTGCACAAGTAAGATGACCACTCTCTTTCCAAATTCTTTTTTTTTTTTTGGCTCTGCACATACTTCTAACACTTCCTGTAACAGTTGCCAGGGCTGAATGGAACTTCTCCAAGCTGAAGTTAATAAAAACACATCTATGCTTGGAACACTCCACAATGACATAGGAGAGACTGGTTGGCCTTGCAACCATCTCAGAAGAACATGAGCTGGCCCAGACTGTGGACCTGCACGAAGCAGTTCAAATCTTTGCAACCAAGAAGGCACAGAAAGCACCACTTTGATTACTCAAACAGATAAAAATGCCAGTGTCTAGTATGTAGACAAGAAAAGTTACATTTGCTGTCCAGGCATTTGAAAAATACTTAAATTTTTTGAACAAGGCATTTTAAGCTGTTAGCTCTCCTTTACTCAGGTATGTAACATAGCAGTAACATGAGAGGAGTAGAACAGAAAGAAGGCGGAATTGAGACCTATCAAAGTTTTGGCCCAAGTGAGGGGGTATGGGGGCATCATTTGAGCTCCCTGCCTCAGGTGCTAAAATATTGTGGATCGGCCCTGGCAAGCAAAATAAAATAAAATAAAATAAAATAAAATCCTACAATCAAAAAATTTCACACAGCTCTAGTTCTTAATTTCATCCATATTATACAGTGCCATTAAGGATTTCAGTTTTTATGAGAGTAACATTTTGTGTTTCTGGTTTGTAATTAGCTGAAATCCTTCTCTTGTTGTATAATGAATAGTTGCCTCATCAATAACATTTGGAAGCAGTCTCTAAGAAGTAAAAAGGAAAGAGTTATAGAACTGATGCTCAAAACTAGACAATTAAATAGTGATGTATCAAATAAGTCTTAAATTATACAATAAGTTTAGACTATTCAACCTGTAGAAGAGACTGCTCTCATTTGGGTTGACTCAATTTCATTCTTTTTCTTAGGGCAAGTTTATAATTACAAAATTAATTCAACCCTAAGTTACACTGACATACAGTCACCGTCACTATGTCTACACTAGCAAACTAGTCCGGACCAAGCAAGCTAGTCTGGACTAATTTGAACCCTGTCTCCACCAGCCTTTGGTTAGTTTGAACTAAAAAAAAAAATTAGTTTGAACTAATCAAAGGTTAGTTTTAACTAGTTAGTTTAGCGGGTTAGTCCAAACTAACTGCTTAGTTTGAACTACCCAAAGCAGCTAGTTTGAACTAGCCTGATGGAGATATGCTAGTTCAAACTAAATATGTTCAAACCAGAGGTTAGTTCGAACTAAGTGCATTTTTTTAGTTTGAACTAACTTTTAGTTTGAACTAACCATGCTTTTTTTAGTTCAAACTAAAAAGTTAGTTTGAACTAAAAAAAGTGCAGCCAGTTCAAACTAAAAGTTTGGTCGAACTAAAAAAAACGCACTTAGTTCGAACTAACTTTTGAACTACTTTGTTTGGACTAGCCAAGTCTGAACTAAGATTTTAGGTGTAGACATAGCCCATGGTATTTAGATCGTTTGTCCACACTATGATCTTTGTGTTGGTAGTATACAGCTGCATTAAGAGTGCTTGCACCAGTTTAACTGTCAGTGTGTGGCATTGTGAGATAGCTTCTGAAAGACAGCAATGGTCAATGTAAATAATGCATTGTCCACACTACTACTGCATCAACCTAAGTACATATGACCTAAGTACTATGTCTTTTACAGAGGGATAGAGTTACGTTGCTGTAGTGAGTGAGTTACATTTGTGGAAGCTGCATTTCAGTGTAGACACATGCAGGGTTAGACTGATGTAAATTGTCTTACATTGAGCTAACTCTATAGTGTGTAGGCCAAGCCTCAGATGCATAATTCTCATGCTGCTTCACTAAGACCATGTGACTTGACATGTTATAGCTCATTCATTATAATCCAGATGGGAGAATAAAGAGTTTGCATAATTTAGCAAGATAACCACACATTCTGCAAGAATATTACTAAAATATTATGAGAAAATAAAAGTTAACAACATGCATTATAAACAAAAAGTAGAGATTTTCATCTGCATTTCATACTCTCTCATTAGATACTCTGTGAAAAATTAAACTGCATTTTCCTAATCTCTCTCTTTTTGGATTTCCCAGAAATCAGATATTCAGAGCCATAGAAGATTAAGATCAATACAAATTGGAGCACAAGCCTGTGGAAAATAATATTAGAAAACACTAAAACATTTTAGGTCTTCTGACAAATTCAATCAGATTCCACTCTCATTTACAGGGATATAAATCCAGAATAACTTCATATATTTAATAGCGTCAATATATAATATAAATGACGTAGGTGAAAATACTGTATACCATTTACATGGACCTCAAAAACCACTAAACACTACTTTAAAAATATAACAAACCTTTGATAACTTGATTTCACTTGAGTATAAATAAGATTTCTGTGCTGCGTCACAACAGATCCTATACAAAATGGATTCAGCGATGAAAAATAAAACAGGGACATGTTCTGGATTCATGGGAGCATGATCCAAAGAAATTAAAAGGATATCCAAAGCTTCTAAAATGAAAACAAAATGGAGAATAAATAAAATACAGAGTTCAGTCTATAGTGCTCAATTTACAAAGGGATTTAGCCATTGAAGCACCAAATTTTAGTTGCCTGGACACCCAGTGGAATCAACTCCCTCAAATTAAGTACTGAGGATCCCTCTACAATGTATGGGGAAAGTCAGTCACATTACAATGGGATCCACAGAAGCCATTATGCTGATCAGGGAGCTACATAAACTAATCAATAGGAAATGCAAAAGAAAAATGTATGGCCTAAGCTCCACGCTCAAAGGCTATGTCCACACATACATCATTATTTCGAAATAACCCATTTCGAAATGAGTTGTTTCAAAATAAAATCCTTATTTTGAAATAAGTTCATTCGAATTAACAGTTTGTTAATTCGAATTAAGGGAAAGCCTGCTTTCAAAATAGCTGTTGTTTCAAAATGGTTATTTCGAAACAAGGCCATTTGGACATGTTGTTTCGAAACAGTTGTTTCGAAACAATAGTGTTGTTTCGAAACAACGTGTCTGAACACCGTTGTTTCGAAACAATTGTTTCAAAACAACAGCTATTTTGATTAGATGCGAGGTTTAACAGTTTCGAAATAATGGTGTGTCATGTGGACATGCCGCTTCTTATTTCGAAACAACCTCTGTTGTTTCGAAATAAGAAGCCTGTGTGGACATACCCAAAGAGAGTTAGGTGCCCACATTATCTTATTGCTCTAGTGCTTCCTTCTGATTGTATATACTATATTCATTTCACAAATTCACATCTACAAACTTCAAATACTTGCCAAGTTATGAACAACTAAAACAAGCTTTACTTTTACAGTTCATTCAGTTTGTTTGCCTCATATGAATGCTATTATTTTGAGGAAAAAGAAAAACTCAACTGTCTAATAATCTGTATTCCAGAGCTACTGAAATTTTTTGTTAAAATGTGTTGAGACATACAGTACAAAAGTGCCTGAATTAAACAAACAACAAATTACCAAGATGATGTATAATGTAAGCTGTTTCTGAAACGTGACATATCTCAAGAAAGTTCTTACAGTTAAAACTTTTCTGTCATCATTTGCTAGGTGTGCTGATTTTTTTTTTTTTTTTTTTTTGTGATATCAATTAAAATGATCCTACAAAACTCTGATGGAAAATATAGAATTGCTTTTTATGGTGGAAAGGTAGTTAAATTACTTTTTCTGCTATTACTGGTTTTTTTTAAATATTCCATTATGGCTTTGTTCAGTTTTGATTAATGATTTGTGTGCATTTGGAACTCCTGAAAGTCACAGATTCATAGATCTCATAGGTAAAGGTTAGGGCAGGCAGTCACTACACAAAGTTCCTCAAACATGTCTGCCAGTGTGCCTAACTCTTAACTTAAAATCTCATTTTGTCTGCCAACTTTCAAAGTATGTAATAAAAAACACCCTCTCAAATCCTGCAGGCAGGAATGAAACCATAGTCCTGAACAAATTTTCCAAGTTTGACACATCCTCTTCACGATCAAGATCAACCATATACTGTATAATTAAATGATCCATCAATGTCCAATAAATTTCTCAGCCTCCTTCACTTGTCCAAAAATATTATATTATTATTTATTTATTGAAGGTACTGTGATACTTGGAGGTTTCAGCCAAGTTGAGAATATATTATGCTAGGAACTGTACGTAGTCCTTGTCCCAATGAGTTAATGATCATGTATATATACTAGCTCCATCCTAGCTCCCCAGCAGCTGTGCAAAAATCTTAAAAGTCCTTTTCCTCTCCAGACTAACAGCATGGAAAACATAAGTCTTTGATTTATTAATTATGGTAAAGCCTTCCCTCCATGCAACCAGTAAAAATAATATTTTATTATTTATTGAATGACAAAAGCATGCTCGTGCCTGCACAAAACAGAGGTTTCTTGGCTCAAGAAACTCCAAGAGAGTCTGTTGTGCTTATGTATCCTGTTGAATGATTTGTGGCTTAAACAAACAACAGTATTCAGACACATATTTTATCAGTTGACCAAAATACGGATTTATAGTTAAGAAGTGCCGTTTCTGTATTATTATTACTTCCTAAATAATCAACAGTTCATTGTTGGGAGGAATTCTGCTCCTAAAAAGTAATCTGACCTAAATGAGGGATTCTTGGTCCTCTAGAAGAAAAATATATTTATATATTATCAACACAGTACTCTTTCCCAATTCTAATAGTTCTTTGAATGAAAGATTTTTTTTTTTGCTTGAGCTTTCATGGGAGAAAATGCCACTTCGTCAGATGCTTTGAAGAGGGGGAATTTGCAGAATGGGGTGAAAATAAATGCAAGGGAGTGTAAGACATGGGATCAGGTCATACTGCACCAGCAAATTAGAGCAGCTGTAAGGATTCAAACTCTAGGAAACAGCACATAGAAGGAGGGTGAAGTCAAATTACCTGTTATAATGTGAAAAGAATCCACAGTCACGATTAAGTCCTGCTTTCACACAATCTAATTTGCATATTAGTTCAATTTTGGCTGTTTCTCTTTGAAGTCTTGATGTCCCATTGATTTTCTTGAGGACCATCATTAACAAATCATCAGTGTAGTGATTAGAAAGATGGAAGTGCTCAGCGACTGGTGTGTGTGTTGTGATTTCTGATGTCAGCTTTGTGCCCATTTATTCTTCTGCATAGGAACTGTTCTGTTTGTCCAATGTCTAAGGTGTGGGGGCATTCCTGGCATATGATGGCATAAATCACACTGGTGGATGAGCAGGTGAATGGCCGTTTGATGGAATAGCTGGCTTGATTAGGTCCTGTGATGGTGTCTTCTGTGCAGATATGTGGACAAAGCTGGCAGCGTGGTTTGTTTGAGGGATATGTGCCTGCTTTAATGTTTCTGTTGTTAGGTCTGTAGTTGCTGGTGAGGATCTGTTTAAGATTTGGGGGTTGTCTGTAGGCGAGAAGATGTCTGTCTCCCAAGGCTAGAGAGAGTGAGGGGGTCATCTTTTAAAATAGGCTGGAGGTCCTTAATGATCTGTTGTAGAGGTCTGACTTGAGGGTTGTATGTAGTGACCAGTGGCGTTCTGTTGTTTTCTTTTTGGGGCCTTTCCTGTAGTAGTTGGCAGTTATGTGCTTTTTCCTAGAGTTTGAATCCTTACAACCACTCTGATTTGCTGTTGCAGTATGACCTGATCCCATGTCTTACGCTCCTCTGCATTTATTTTCATCCCATTCTGTAAATTCTCCCTCTTCAAAGCATCTGACGAAGTGGGATTTTCTCCCACGAAAGCTCATGCGATAAATAAATCTGTTAGTCTTTAAGTGCCACAAGACTCCTTGGCTATGTCTACACACACACATCATTATTTTGAAATAAGTATTTCAAAATGAGTTATTTCGAAATAAAGTCCTTATTTCAAAATAAGTTAATTTGAATTAAGGGAAAGCCTGCTATCGAAACGGCTGTTATTTCAAAATGGTTATTTCGAAATAAGGCCATTTGGATATGTTGTTTCGAAACAGTTTTTTTTGAAACAATGGTGTTGTTTCAAAACAACATGTCCAAATGGCCTTATTTTGAAGTAACCATTTCGAAATAACAGCTGTTTCGAAACAATCGACTTTAACCTGTTTCGAAACCAAGGTTCTTATTTCGAAAGGATGGGATCTGTCCTTTCGAAATAACAAAACGTCATGTGGACCAAATATCTTTTATTTTGAAATAACCAGTGTTATTTTGAAATAAAAGTGCTGTGTAGACATATCCCTTGCTTTTCTTGCTTTACTAGTCTAACACGTCTGCCCCTTTAGAACTTGACAGAAAGATTTTTCCAAGCATTTAGAAAAACCTGTTTCATAACCCTAACAAACCATTCACCAAAAAAATCCTGTAAGTTCCTCAATGCTACCGTAGAATGCACAATACCAGAACCCCCAAAATTCTGATATTTCCCACATTCAGCATGTATTCCAAATTCTCTCTCAAATTTAACAATATGATCTTTAATCACATGACCACTGAGTTCTTTGTTCCTCCCCCGTAAGTTTTACCTCTCTCAACATATTTTTTCCAAGTCATTGACAGTACTTCATACACTACTTTTTTAAACATCTGATCTCTGGAAAAGATAACCTTTTGTAAAGCATATAGAGACAAATTCATCCCAGACTTGCTTCCACTGACTTTAACTGGGCTAAATCATGATGACTCTCTCATTCACTTTTTTTTTAAATGGGTTACATGATGATGAATCTGACTCACTAATTTATTTCTTTATTAAGTGTAAACAACTCCATAACTTTATGAATATTATCTTCTTAAGATACTCTAGTCATCATCATGGTCAAATTCAAATATACTATTTTTTATTTTTAGAGATAAGAGTATGAAGGAAAAAAGGACACTTTTCAATCAAGCGCCTTAGGCTTAGCCATCTTACTCAAACCCTGCATATTATGAGAAAAATAATGTATAGATCAGCCATAAATCACTAAACAAGAAGACAAAAACCAGGAACAGCACGATGAGGGGTATTGAACTCTACACACCCATCTCTTTTGATTTGTTCCCAAATTAGAGCACTTTTATTGATAGTACAATATCCAATATCCCAGGAATACCCATCTTAACAAAAGCAAAGTAAGATCTTATAGCACTCTGGATATTGCTTCCACAGTCACACTATTGAATTTTTTCCCTTTTATTGGTGGGTTTCCTTTTTCACATGGATGCAATTTCACTAGCTCAAAGTATGCTGAAAAATTAAACGCCTACAACTAATGACCTTCTGATCATGATCTGATGATGCCACAAATGCAAAGAACATTTGCACATACTCCCTCACCGCATCCCACGATTTTAACAAGCATTATCACTCTATGAGCACATTTATTTGAATGAGGGCCCATTTTACTTTTGGAATGACCCTATACATATAAGGAAAGAACATGAGTCCCATGGCATCTACAAAATACGAATAGAGTGACTTTGCTTTGTCCTGCATATCAGCTATGTAGAATAGATCACAGATGTTGCACATATGCCGTTCATCATTTCTGTTGCATACAGGATTGCATGATCCTCTCTTTAGCCGCTCTACTACACTTGCTCTCCAGCCTGCTCAGAAAAGCTAAGGTATGTGTGATGATTATGTATTTTAACCTACTTACCAAGATATTACTTTCATAAACTTTATTCTAGCTGATGTATTTTCAATCAATAAAAAAGTGAAAATAACCTTAGCGTCCATGAAACAGTCTGTATAGAAGTCTCTCTTTACTAGACTTTACCAAAGAAGGGCAACCATAACTAAGAACATTTTAGATTGAAATAACAGTTGACATTTTTATTTAAAAAGTCCTCAGCACTAACTCAATATTCGACAATTTTATTAATGGGCATAATTAGGAAAGGTGAAAACAAGAGGTTATTTAAAGCACTTTACTTCAAGATCATTAAATGTCATTTTAAATTACATTTAATTAGTTACTGATTTCAGAGACAGAGTACAAGTTAATGTCATGTAGAGGTGCTTAAATGATAATGATTTTGCAATTTAAGAAATCAAGTATAAAAACAGGACTCTGAAACACTCTTTATATTACACTGATAGTATCTGTATATATTTGCAAAATTCCTTTCTACAAGTGGAAAATAAAATCTAAATATGTGTTGGCATTCTTCCAAGATTTTGTTGCTTGGAGTAAGCAAAATTTGCTTTTACTACCTGGTTAGAAAAATCTTAAAATAATTAAGAAAAATACAATTTAAGAAAACTATACCTTCCTGGATTTCACCTTTGCACTGAGCCAACATAATTGCTTCTGTCCATGCAACTGGAAGATCCACGTGCTTCCCAGAACCTAACGTGCTAAGACCTGATCTTCTCTGTTTGAAAGGAAAAGAGTAAGTGGGTAGATAATGAAAAAAAGTCAAACATGTTTTGCTTCTATTTACAATATTGTTTTCTCTCAAACAAATTTATTTGGACTAAAAGTGATTATTTTAAAGGCATCGTTAATAAGAGTTTGTTGATCGAAAAATAAGAGCAGGAACTCATGAGGCAGCAATTCTTAATACCCAGGGTTAACACTTAAATAAGAATAGGAATACTTAACTATAATTACAGCACTACCCATCTTAAGTACCTTACATCAAAAACAATTGCGTACGGTCTCTGAATCACAATAGTGACTTCAACCAACTTAGTAAAAGTGTACTACATTAATATCTCTATGACTGAAATTGAAGGGGACTCAACAATATGCTATTCTGCCAATACACATCTTTGAAACTTCAGATTTTTTGCCACTTTCACTCTTTCTAGGTCAAAAAACAATTCTTTTCAACAGAGGTCCTTTTTATGCAGGATTTCATAATCAAGCTGTCAGAACAAAGAAAACATACAGTATATTACATCTGATTTTCATAACATTTTGCATGCACTTAGCTCTTGGAATGAAGAGTGTAAGAAGTAGTTACTCATCTTGTGCCCTAACAACTGTGCATCACCATGGGTGGGCCACTGTAGGTGTGTCTATGTCCCTGTGCTGCTGATCAGAGAACTTCAGTAGTAGTGTACATTAGGCCTGCACATGCATTGTCTACTTCTGCTGAGCCATGAGGCTAGCTAGCACATGCAGCTAACAGTCCCCAGTTCCTTCTCTACTGCAGATTCATTGCAAGAACTCTGAAGTTGAGGGGATGAGGGTGAGTACTGGAGCATCCATGTGGAGGGGGAGGGCACACATCACAAAGAACCATTGTTACTGCACAAGGTGAGTAACTTCTTCTTCAAATAGGCTTCCTATCAGTGAACCACTGTAGGTGGCTAGCAACCAGTATGCCTTTTTGCAGGCTGGAATTTTGGGAGGCCTGTCCTTAGGGCAGGGTGAGAGGGGCAGCCACCCAGGGCCCCGTGCTTAGGGGGGCCCCATGGGACATGCACCACTGGCCCCCCATGCCAGGTACCGGCTGAGCCAGCCAAAAGTGGCAGCCTAGTTCAGGGCTGCCAGTCCACCCACTCCCCCACCACCCCCCGGCGCTGCTTTCAGCTCTGTGACAGAGCAGTGGGGAGGGGGCAGAAGGCAGTGCAGGGCCCGTATCACTAACCCCCAGCTATGCTGCCTCCCACCCCCTCCCTTCTGCTCCAGCACAGAGCTGAAAGCAATGCGTTGTAGTGGGGTGGGGGGTGAACTGGCAGTGCTGAACTGGGCCGCCCTTTTGGCTGGTTCGCCTATTCTCTGGCATGGGATGGCCGGTGCAGGGGACTGCTCCTTCCCTGGGCCAGCTGGCCCTGCCCCCCCCCGATGCTGGGGGGGGGGGACCCTGCAGAGGGCAATTTGCCCAGGGCCCTGCACCCCTCTAGGGACAGCCCTGAATTTTGGAGTCAGGTTATTCACAAATAATAGTAGTGTGGAGCCAAAGATGGCATCAGAGGCAGAATTCTAGGTGATCATATAATGTTTTGTGAAGGTATGAACTGACACCCATGTCGCAGCTCTGCAGATATCTGAGATGGGGACATCCTTAAAGAAAGTGAAATGATGAGATCAGTCATGCACCATACATTTGGATTGTGTCTGAAGGGCCTTGTTATAAATTTGGTGACTGAAGACTCTCCAAGTTGAAGAGCTACTTAGAGAGTCTTTGGGCAGATAAGACTGAGTTCTTAGATGTTTCCATCATCAAGAGAAATAATCTAGTAATAAGGGTCTTCCTGAAAATTTTTGTCCTATTGAGATAGAATGCCAGGGCTCTCCTGATGTCTGAAGTATGAAGTAGGGCCTCCATACTGTCTTGGTGAGGTTTACAGAAGGTGAATAGACTGACTCACGTGAAATGAGGCGGTCACCTTATGGATGAACTTTGGATGCAATTTGAATATAACCTTATCTGGGAAAACTACTGTGCTTGGGGGATGCACTATCAGAGTGCCTATTCCCTGTATTCTAGCTAAGGTAATTGCAATCAGAAAGATCATTTTCAGCCACGGGCATTCTACAGGTGGATGAAGATTCAAAATAAAGCCTACTCAGGGCATTCAGCACTAGGCTTAGGTCCCACAATGGGGTAGGAAGTCAAGGTTGAGGTAGAAGGTTTGTTACTCCCTTATGGAACCTTTTAGTGTCAAGTGTGATAGTACTGAGTACTTCTCAACAGGAATGGTGCTAGTGTTTCTGGCACCCCCTGCAGTGCGCAGACAAGTGACATCATAGCGCAGCGCAATGGCATGGTCCCCATTTTGGCGCCCCTCAAACATCGGTGCCCCCCTGCAACGCTTAGCAGGCGTACTCCGTTGTGCTGGCCCTGCTTCTCAGTGGGATTATGAAATGCCAAAATAGCAGTTAGTTGGTGCCTGGGAGAACTCGAAGATAATCCCAATTAAGTGCCAGGGTATTTTCCAAAATATGTGGAAGAGTTGCCTACACTGGAGAAATTTGTTGGAATATGCACCAGATCTGGAACCTGGACCATTTTGGCAGGTAACTGCATCAGGTGGAGGACTTTCTACTGTGTAGTAGAACCTCTTGCACTTCCTTTGAACATGAGCTTTCCAGTTGTTGGAACCACATAGGAGCCATGCTTCGAGGCAGAGGATCCCCAAGATGGTATATATGATATACTCCTTGTCCACAGACTTTTAGTGCCAAAGGCAAACTACAATTTTGGTGCCCCCATCAGAGAGTCACACTTTCATTTTTAGGAGATAATATATTAATATATTTTTTTAAAAAGTGAAAAAAATTTACTTTGATCTAGTTTGGCACCCCTTAAAGCATGGCAACCTAGGTGACCACCTAGTTCACCTATATGGTCAGGTCGGCCCTGCCTGACAGCCATATCAGTGACGAAAAAGACCAATTTTAAAGACATTTTTGCTACCAGCTGCCCTTTTGAGATGACTGCCTTGAAGAGTCCCTGACAAGTAATGTAATTTATTGTAATTCATGTAGTCATATTTTCCCATGTGTGGTACTTTGTAATTCAAACTGTAAGGAGGCTAACGAGTACACCTTCTTACTAAAGAAACCAAGGTACTTCCATTCTATGTAATAAGGTGTTCTCCTAAAGTGGTGTTATTAGCAATGTGTATTCATAGCATTTGGCATAATGGAATAGTGTAACAAGTGAGTAAACAACAAAAACTCTGATTCCTCCACAGGGACATAACATTTTTGTGTGCCTGCTTGCAAGTCAAGGCCACTGAAGTCAAGGTTTGCCACACCATCCTAGTTGGGCCTGTGAGGGCCTCCTTAATTAGAAAGGTGTTTTGGAAGCAGAAGAAGCACAAGGATGTCAATGAGCTGGTGGTGTGTTTCTTTAACCTCCTACAATGGTACGTGGAGAGTGTTAGCTACTCCTACCACCAGCTCTTGGAACAAGTGGGAGTCCTCCACCATGAAAGAAGGTAATGGTATGACCACTTCATCTGGCAAAGAAGAAAACATGGTCTTGGGCTCTGCCTCCTTTTCTGTGTCTACCTCATGTTCCTCTACTGTGTGAAGTTCTATGTCCCTCAGTGCTGTGGCTGAGGACGCATGCCTGGAAAGTTTCCTGGAGATCCTTGGTGCCTTTGAGGCAGGCTCTCGGTACACTGCCCAATGGTCCCAGTGTGGCCATTGTGGTGGCATAGGGCTTGGTGAAGGTGCCCACAGATGGCTGTACCAAGATGTTGGCAATGCCATCTGATCTTACATTCCCAGATCATGTTGATACTGAATCTCACATAGAGCTAGGGAAGAGTAGTGAGAAACACCCTGTGGATCATATCTGATCCCTTCCTTGACAAAAAAGGGGAATGGCATGATTGCAGGGAAATACCCCTTGATCAGCCGTGACTTTGTGTGATGATCTTCATACTGAGGGATGGAGAGTCATGTGCTTCCAAGATACCTAGATCTCCAGTCTGATGGAATTCAATCAGTACTGAGCACTCTGGTGTCAGTGACAGTGCCAGGGTGGGAGATGGAGACCTCCATACCAATCTCTCCCATGCTGGATGGGCCAATGTTGCTTATGGTACTGATATCAGCTTAAAACCAAGAGCTTCTTGAGGAGTTTGCCATTATCTTTCCATACCAAAGGTTTAGTGCCCATGCCGATTAGTTCTGGGGGCCTATCAATGATACTGGACACCAACTGTTGCTGTGAGGTGTGCTTGCTGGGTGATCTTGGTATCAGCAGTGCTGAGGACATAGACTGAGTTTCAGTTCCTTTCTGTTATCCTTGGGTTCGCTTAAGGGACTTCCTGTTCCCTTTTTCCTCTTTGAGAGCCCGGACCATTTCTTTGACTCACAGTCCTTTGAAATCAAAGGTTAATAGGAAGACTCACGCCCTCCAACAAATTGATTTTCTGGAGGAGCTCTGTCCTTGAGCGATGTCAGTCAGAGCTGCTAGCAGAGAGAATACTTTTGTTGGATGCAGCCCTCACCAAGGCAGTGAATGCATATTGGGAGTACTTGTGCATGGGAGATCATCTGACTTTAAGCACAACGATTCTTGAAACCTGGAGAGCCAGACATATCCTTGTTCAGGGGTTGACACAAGAACAAAGTCTTTTCTTTTCTTCTTTATTTCTTTATTTCTGGGCCAAAGCCAAATAAAGAGTTGGAAGAAAGCTAAAAGGTTTCTAAAACTAAAGATTAACAAATGAAAAGGAGAGTTAACTATTCACTGATCGATAGACAGCTAAGGGCTCTGTCTCTAGCCAGGAGCAGTTGAGTAAAAATAAGGACATTCCAGGTAGCCTTGTGGCATAGCACAAAGATAGACAGTCCATGGGCGGGTCCATGAATACAGCTATCAGAGTTCTCCAATCAGCAGCTCGGGGATGCAGATACCTACATTGCAGCACCCTTCAGGACACTGGTGAAGAAACACATTTTTATCTGAACATTTGTTCCCTTAGATTCCCTTCGAAATTCTAGCAGCTGATTGCACCTAGTAGTGTTCTTGTAATACTGAAAGTATTGGCTTCCTGTACAAGTAAGTCCATTGTTTTGGACGCTAAAATTGGCCTTTGTCATCTCATCCAAATTGTTCACTGGCACTACAGTAAAGGATGGGAAGGCAACAGCTTTTGGGCACTAGAGGTGACAGAATTAACATCATTAGTAAGTCCAGTAAGCTGAGGCAGTTTTCCAGTACTGCCTTCCCACTCACTAATGCTAAAAGAGGATGCATACTTACCACTGAATGTAAGGGTAAGTATTCTTCCAGCATTGAAAAAAATCCAGAATTAATCTGATCAAAATGGAAATCTAGACTCCAGCACAAAATGAGCCGAATCTCACTAACATGCCTGTACAAATGTGCCAGTTAAACAAAGGGGTTTTTGGAACAGTGTTAGCTAATATACCTTTCCTGCCAAGTAGAAAGTCCATTAAAAAAAAATTTAAAAAAAAGAAAATCATACTGAAAGTCCATGACTTGCTAATAGGGCCTAAGTGTGCTTCATAATGTATAAAATTTTAATTTGGATGGTAGCAGAGATTATATTAGTACCACAGCCTTCTCTTTAAGGCTTATTAAATGCCAATTAGATTGCTTTTTTAATATCTTTCAAATTTTGAATGGCCACTCTGTTTCTGCACATTATCTATTTTTGGCTTAGTAAGCCTATAAGGCATCATTTGGGGTCTCAAAGTATTCTGTTTACTGTTTTCACTTTTCAAAACAGTTGCAAACATTTCAATGAACCAAAATAAAATGAACCATGAAATCACATCAGAACAGCCTTCCAGCTTATCACTACATATTGCTAAAATTTCTCTTGAAGAAACTCAAAACAGGCCTATCCAGCTATAAACTAGTGAGAAACCGATATAGAATTCTCCTGATATATATATATATATATATACACATACACATACACACACACACATTGCTAACTTTATATATATTATAATACACCATGAGAGCACATTAATTACTATATTTCACTTGTTCTTTCTAGTCGTTCCTTTCATCCCCCACAGTGCTTTCTCTCAACAAAAATCTTAGTTTGGCGGGGGGGGGGTATATAGGAAAGGGAGCATGCAGGTGCCAAAATAGTAATAATATAAACTGTCCTTTATTGTGTACACAAACCTTGCATCTGGCAAGCATTTTCTTAGCTTGTTCTAGTAAATCTTCTTTAACATGTGGATTTGTTGCCTCATTGAACTTCTGAATGAATTTTTCTGTGATTTCCAAAGGGTTTCTAAAGAAATATCCAAAAAATGCAGCTGTTATATGTTTCACTTCCTAAATAAGAAGGTTCAAAGTGCTATAGAAGTGTCCAAAGAAAGAACTGGGTTTTTTTGTTATTCTTTTAAAAAGGCAGAATTTTTAAAGAATAAAGACTTGGTATGCTGTTTTTATAATAAAATAGTTACTGTAAGGTTTCTAATTTATGCTGGATTTTACAGGCACTGGAAGTGCTGAAAATTCAGCCAATGTTCACCATTCTATGAGATTGTCCCAGCCAGGCACCCACTTTGGTAGTTACACTGGCCCCATAATGGGAGTTTTGCCAGTGACTTCAGTATAGCTAGGGTTGCACTCATCCTTTTTTCCCTACTATGCTGGAAGTAGGCAGGTCAGCGGCATTTGTGCCTCTACACTGGCTGTTCACTAATGCAGGATCATCCTAATGAAGGGATCAGCAATCTTGGTGGACCCCCATGACAGCCCTGCCCACCACACCATCAGCAGGTGCAAGGGGTGGGTCCAAAAGGGGGTGGGGCCAGCACTCCAATTCGGGGTCACCCCCACAGGCAGACGGCCTCCGGGGTCCTGGCTGGGGCCAGCTCCCACCCTCACTGGCAGGCAGCCTCCAGGGTTCTGGCCAGGGCCAGCTCTCACCACCACCAATGTGTGGCTTCCAACTCTGGGGTTGAAAAGGAAAGCGGGCAAGCTAACCTACCCCACACCCCTCCAGCCCTGCCCAGCAGGCAGCAGGAGTCATGCGTGTCACAGCTTCTTTATCCCTGCTGGCCACACTCCCCACTGCGGAAGCACGACCACAGCATGCAGGTCTTGCCACTCAGCTGTGCAGCACTGAGAGGAGCGGGGCCAGCGGGGGAGCCTGAGTGGCACTGCATGCCACCTAGGCTCGGCCCCTGTCCCATTTTTGGCATCGGTGCTGGGGGTTGCCAACCCTTGTCCTAATGAATACCTACACTGCAATTGAGCAGTGTAATTCCCACCTAAGGAATACATACATGGACTAACTCTGCTCCAGCTAACACACAAAGAATAGCAGTATGGTGACAATGACATAGGGTCCAGTGTGGGCTACATATTTGAGTGCATACATAAGCTCTTGAACCGGATTGTGCATAGGCAGCTAACCCAAACTGTTGCCCATGTTATTATGGCCACATTGTTATTTTTGGTGAGCTAGCTTGAGCAGAGCTAGCTTGTCTTCATCCACACAGGCTGGGAATCGGGGCAGAGTTTGTAACAGGCAGGGGGAGGCATTGCCTCCCCTGATTGGCTGCTCTCTGCCTCCCAACTCAGGCAGGACACAGGGCCAGCAGGGATGCAGAAAGTGGTCACTGCCAGTGACGAAATCCGTCCCCAGCCAGGACCGCTGGCAACAACAGTATCTGGTCCCAGCCCCAGCCCTAGCAGCAGGAGCCAGATCAGGCTGGTGGTGAAGAGACATGGCTGGAAGGTGATGGGGGTCTGGAGCTTTGGAGTTGCCTTCCCCAGGTTAATCTCCGAAGTCCACCCATGTTGGCAATTACATATCCCAGTTGCCGTGCAAACATACCCTTATGCTGGGATGATTCTTTTGGGCTGATTAAATTAATTTATGCTCATGTTACATTAGCAGTGTAGTGCGAAGTGCTGTTTTCTCAAAACTGAAGTCTTGAGCTCTGAGAGAGATGTGAACTGTTCCTTTCCTTTTGCTAGAGTTTGCACATTGTAACCTGCCAGTGACAATTTACATTACTCCATTATAAACAAGTTCATTGTTAGTTTACCAAGCATCCTAACAGACTCCTTCCATAATCTCAAACTACCTTCTACACCTTGTGATATTTCAAAAACCACAGATGTCCTCTGTCCAGCTGCCACAACTCCAGGCTTCCTCCCCTGACAACTTCAGTAATGCAGCTACACATCATCAACACACAATTCTGTACGACAATAGATATTTTAAATGCAGGAACAGAAAAAGAAATTGAAATTTAATCTCCCATGAAATAACACAAAGATTACTACAACCAGTGCAATATTCTGTTTTTAAACAAATTTAATTCAATTACAGCATCCATTTTTAATTTAAATGAAACTGCAGTACAATTGTCACTATGCAGCAGAATTTAGGTTGAGCATGTGAAAAGTACACAGGACTGTGGCAATCAGCAGTGGGTATCCTTAGAAAAAGTGATTTGGCATGAGCAATTAAGCAAAATGAAGAATTACATGAACATCAACAAGTTAAAGAAACAATGTAATATCTTCTATTGGACCAACCTCTTGAGTAAAAAAACAACAAGGAGTTGTGTGGCACTTTAAGACTAACAGATTTATTTTTTGCATGAACTTTCGTGGGAGAAGATCCCACTTCCTCATATCTCACTTCTTGAGACAGGCTTTCATGATTACAGAGTTCTAATGGCTACTTTAACAGTGTATCTATCATAAAGTTAAGGCAGGCTGTATTCAACCTGTAAATGGCAGAAGGTGAGACATATAGAAGGTGGTAATTTCAATCAGGGGTGTAAAAATACATTTAATTTTTAAATCTGTTTAAACTTCCTAAAATAGAACACTTAAACAATTAAACACTGTAGAGGGGCTAGTGAGCATGCTACAAAGTGCTCATTTGCTGGGAGCCGAGCTGAGCTGAGCCCAACGATAGCTTGCTTCCATGGTGAGTCCCCTTCCACACACTCTGGGGTCCACACTAGGAGCCAAGCCCAGTTGCAGCTCACCTCCCTCACCGGGCTGTATTCTGGGAAACAGGAGCCATGCTCACTGAGGTTTCCCTGCCCCTTTGCTGGGCTCAGTGCTGGAAACCAAATCCAGCTGGACTCTGTGCTGGGAATCAAGTTCAGCTGCAGTTTCTCCCCTTGCCACCCTCACTGGGCTCTGCATTGGAAGCCGAGTCCAGTTGACGGCTCATGTCCTGGAGGGATTGAAGAGAAGCAGCAGCTCACCCCCACTGCTTGTATGAGCTGAGCCCAGCTGTGGTTCCCAGCTGTGCTGTGTTCCATGCCTCCTCCCCACTCCCAGGGTGTCAAGCAGGGGCGTCACTGGCTGGGGGAGGGACCCAGGACACGGGCCCAGACCCCGCTCCCGGCCCAGGCCTCGCCCCCAGCCTGCAGGCCCCACCCTCTGGCTAGGGAGAGGGCCAGGTGCTGTTGTGTCACCGCGTGCCGCTAGGCCTTGCATCCCTGGCTGGGGACAGGGCCAGAAGCAGCCGCGGCTGACGAAGTCCTGCATCCCCAGCCAGGGATGGGGCTGCCGCCGGCACGCATGGCTGGGCCCCAGATTGCCCGCCGCAGCTGCAGGCCCCAGATCTCCGGCCCGATTGGGCCGGAGATCCGGGCCACCAGCGCTGGGGTTCGGGGCATGTGCCCCGGGGCGCCTAGCACCAGCGATGCCCCTGGTGTAAAGCCCTGAGCTCTGCCAGCTAGAGCTGCCTATCTGGTCTTACCGACTGAGAGCCAGACCAGTTTCTGCTCCCCTCCATCCCCCAACCCACAGTTTAAACAGTAATCAACTGTTTAAAATGTTTAAACAACTGATTACTGTTTAAATGGCTAACTATTTGCATCCATAATTTCAATATTAATATACTAGAAAGAAAGAAGCATATCAGAGTTATTTACATGATGGCTCAGACTGGTCATCCCCAGGATGTGGGGAACACAGTTGCGTGGCACAAAATCACCTTCCATGCTTTCTTCCCTATTTCTTGTCTTGTGCTGAGTTCAGCTTGGCCAAACAAGAGGAATGGGGCCCATTGGTTTGGTTTGGTTTTGTTCTACTTCTGGTGATTCATTAAAGTTATACAAGCTAATTTATAATATAGAAACAAACTGAGACTGGGGCAGTTTGTTAGCTATAAAAAATCATACAGAGTTGACCTACAGCGCTTGGAGTCTTTTAACTCAATCAAGCCCATGCTTACAAGTACTCTGTTAACATAAAATACTTTTTTAAAAAAAGGATGGGGGAGGGAAGCAACATTTTTCTTTTGCATGGTAAAGTTTCAAAGCTGTATGAAGTCCATGTCTAGTGGTATACTTTTGAAAGAACAACTATGACATTTTGTTCAGAATTATGAACATTTCAGACCATGGATAGCAGATATCATAGGCCCATGCACCACCCAAGACTCCGTCCCCTCTTGTTGCATCCCATTCTTCCACTCTGGGCTCCCAGCCCAGGTTGGTGCAGCACAGCTCATTCTTCCCATCCTTGTTCAGTCAGCCTGTCCCTTGAAGCGGATGGGGGTTGGGGATAGGGTGGGCCACCCACTGATCTGAGATTTAGGGCAGGTGGGGCCAGTACTTGGGCTGCCCAGCACCGGGGCTGCCTGACCAGGGCTCTGGGTTGGAGACTGCCCAGCCAGCACTCAAGGGCTGGGGCTGCCTGGCACTCATGTCCCCCACAGCTAGGGCAGGCCAAGGATGGTGGGCTGGCTAAGGGGGCAGCTCAGGCCAGCTGGAGGGCAGTGACTTGGGCTTTCTGGGGCTGGGATGGGCAGGCTGGCTGGCCTGGGGCCAGAATGGGCCAGGGTCAATGGCTAGAGACTGGGGCAATCAGGAGTCAGTGGCTCAGGATGGCTAGAGTGCCAGGATACAGGCTGCCTGGGGTAAGGTTCCTGCAGTCACACATGGGAAAGGAGTCAAGGCTTCAGTGAGAGAGGGAAGGAAGGGGTATTGCCTCAGGCAGAAGGGGTGGAGCCATGGGCTAGCCTCCGTCAATGGAGGATTTACACACTGCCTGTTTCAGAGTTACAAACAGCCTCCATTTCTGAGGTGTTTGTAACTTTAAAAGGTTCTACTGTAACATGTTGTTTTCATCTTTCATTTCTATGATTCTCCGATACAGAATACACACCAGAAATGGAAAATATGGTAGGATAAGCTATGGCATTTTACCTCTCCTTAGGCAGTGGAAAATGGAATCAATGTATATTACATTTTACCCAAAGTCACAGGAAGCTCCCAAGGCAAAACCATCCTCTCTGATCTACTTTTCTATTTCTAGTATATATTCTTCAAATAACTTATGCCTTAGCAATTACTACACAGATAACTGCAGTATGCGATGCATTACTGAGAAGAGAGAAGACTGCTCATTTGTAGCTTTATGTGTAGAAGCTGAACTGCTTATTTAGATGCTTCTTACAGTCTGCCACAGCTCATCTTAATGAATATTTAATAGCAAAGTAATACAGCTATTTTTAACCAATTGCTGACTGATGCAAAAAGGAAGTCTTTACAAATACAAGCATTAAAATCTAGTGACAGAGCATTACAGACAAAAAAAATGAAAAAAATGTAACAAGCAAAATCTGTCAGCTCCAAAACATTACCAACCATGTTTATTCTTCAATCAGTGTAAGCACCAACAAGACGACTATGGCTATGTCTACTCTGGGAATTTACTTCGAATTAAGGAAGATTAACTTGAACTAAATTAGTGCATATCCACACTGGCTTTCATCAGTTCGAACTAAGGAAAGCTTACTTCAAAATAGTAAAACCTGCCTTTAATTCGAACTAATGGTTAGCTCGAACTTATTAGTTCAAACTAATCCAATGTAGATGCGTTAGTTCAAACTAACCATTAGTTCGAATTAAACATGGTTCAACCTTCTTCCTCCCAGGGTGCATGGCACCAAGAACGAAGTGCCTTCCTCTTTTTATGGGATTTCGTGGGGGGATGGCCCTTCTTGGTTGTGATGTTGCCACACTTCCTATGGTGCCCCCCTCTTAAGCTGAACTAGCAAATCCTGTGCATGGACATGCTCGTTCAATTTAGGTTTCCAGTGTGGACATGCTAGTTTAAACTAAACTAGTTTGGATTAATCAAAATTAGTTTGCACTAATTAATTCAAACTCACTTAGTTCAAACTAGTGTTCTTAGGTGTAGACATAGACTATAATACTACCAAAGCACTACTTAAATACCCAGTGCTGAGATTGAGGAACATTGGTGATAAAAACAAAAACAAAAAATAAACAAACTTATTTCCTTCTACTTCTGTGGTTTAACAAATATCTACATAGTTCTGCGTTGTTTGTCCATGTACTTCTTGAAGGAAAAAGTATATAGTTACCAAAGTTAGGACAATCTGTATTATCTCTCCCTATCTTTTTCTCTCTGTGTTTTATTCCCTCATTCCTTCTTTGTGTCTGTGTTTTTTCTATCCAATTTCTCTATAGCACTTCCTTATTCCTCTTTCTCTGCATTTGTTACTCTCTCATTTTTCTCACACTCCACTTTCTTCATTATTTTGGGCCAAATACAGATCCCCTCACACATTTGCACAATCTCACTGAAGTCAATAGTATAATCCAAGTAAGTAATGCAAGCATTATTTGGCTTTCTTTTACATTCTTTTCCTCTCTTTAAGATCAAGGTAGTACCTACAGCATGAATGAAACATGGGTCCATGTTTATTCAGAAAACAGCCAGTGGCTAAAAATCCTTGTCATCCACAAATTCCCCACTCATCTCAGCTAGTGTTTAAAACAGTTTAAGATGTGCAAAATCCTTTTTGAACATAGGAATCACTATTTCAAACCATCAGTATGTCTGCTCCTGTATCCTATCTCCAACAGCAACCTACATTAGATGCCTCAGAAGAAAGTGTGAGAATCTCAGAAATGGCAATTAGGAAATAACCTGTCCATAAGGGATATTTTTTCTAACCTCAACCAGTTGGTTACTGATTTATGCCCTCTCAGACCCTGAATCCCCATATTTACCCTTATAGTGTAACTGTGTATTATCAAATGCAAAGTATGTCCCCTTAGATGTCTTTGAAAGGCTCATGATGTATTAATCTTTACTGCTATAGCAATATGTTGATTGTAATTTTATGTATATAGTTATGAGGTTGCATTATGTGATATCAGCATACCCACATGGTCTGAAATATATCCAGGCAAAACTCTCCAGGAACAGAAAGGCAGTTTAGACCTCATCAAGGTGTGTATGGGACAAACCCAACTCAGCCTGCCAGGAACAAAGGACTGCCCTGAGCATCAAAGAAGGCAGTGGCAGATTAGGGGCATCCAAGCCCCGGAGCCCCCACACTGAGGGAACCCCACCCACACTCCCCTGAGGCCACAGACCCCCGCCACTCTACAGCCCTCCCCTTTGTGGGAGGGCTGGTGCTGTGAGCGGCAGGCAAGGGTGCACTGGGGCCAGGCAGGCCCCACCTGGGCTGATCAGCCCCTCCCAGAGCAGCCTGCGCACGCAGAGCAGCTTCTTGTGCAGTCTGGCCACGCCAGAGGCTGTGGTGTACAGCCAGCCCCAACCCTGGGGTTGGATCAGCTGGCCCAGGCCCAAGGCAGGAGAGCAGAGCCTCACCTCTGGGCTGGCCCTCCCCACCCTCAGGGAGGGCCGGTCAACTGGCTCAAGGTTAGGGAGAGGAAAACAGAGCCCAGCCTCAGGGCAGCTCCACTTCTCCCCAGCACCACTGGGCAGAGCGCCCCCCACATTGTGCAAGCCCCCGGGCCTGGGCCCGGGCCTGGGCCCCATTGGCCCATGAGTTAATCCGTCCATGAAGAGAGGATCAACTGAACTCTTGAATGAGTCACCTCCCTTGTCTTGGCCACTTTGGAACCATGAGAAGGTAATGCTAACTGATGCAGGACATAGATGAGTCCACATAGATATTATTTCCATCTGACCCTGTTGGGGGGCAAAGCCCCAGAGGGCAGAAGGAAGTGGGACATTATAAAAAAGGAAGACATTTGCCATGCTCTTTCTCTTTCACTTCCATCTGCAAACACCTCCAACGACCTGAAATGCTGATCAAAAGAGAAAGCCCGACTAAAGTAAACCAACTTGTCTGAGCTGAGACTCTCATAAGTTTCAAAGGCTGCAGAAAGTGTTATGCTTTGTGTTGAATGCCTTTTGGTTTTATTTCTCTTGACCAAATCTAACTTGTTATGCTTTAACTTATAATCATTTAAAATCCTTCTGTAGTTAATAAATGCATTTGTTTGTTTTATCTAAAGCAGTGCATTTTGTTTGAGGTGTATAGGAGACTTCACTCGGAATAACAAGGCTGGTGTATATCTATTTTCTTTGTTAAACTGAGAAATGTATATGAGCTTAGACTGTGCAGTGCATATAAGTGAACACTTTAACAGAGAAGTATGTAGGGTTACATCTGAGACCAGTCCAGCTTGCACCAGGGGAACATCACTACTCAGAAGCATGAAAGTCTGCATGACTTACATATATTTTTTATTCCAAATAATGCAACCATTTTAGTCCAACTGCTTTATTCCAAATAATGCAACTGTCCCAAATAATGCAGCTATTCACATGAACATCTAAACCTGTCATAAACATCATAGACTGTTCACAGAAATGTCTAAAACTGTCATAAACATCATAAATGGTTCACATAAATATCTAAAAATTATCTCACAAAAATGTTGCAAATTTATTTACCTTTTTTATTTACAAGTTCCAATCTGCACTTCAAATTATTCCTTCCAACTTTATATTTGCCAGCAATTAACTTCATCTGCTGTTATGCTTTCCATTCTCTTAACTTTACCACACCTTTCTGAACATCTCATGGTTTTCTCTTATCTTGGCTATCGCATAATATTTTCCATTATTGGCAAATTTAGCCACCTTACTGTTCATTGACTTGGCATTACAATACCAAGAATGTGGAGCATTTCTCAATACAAGTCTGCTGAGACCACTTATTATGATCTTTTTCTAATGACTAATGAATATAGTCAACCTTAGCAGTCCTAGGGTAACTCAATAGAACCTTGACTGCTACTTCATATTTTTTGTATCTAATAGTTTGACACATGAGAATACTTCACCTTTCACTACATAAATATTTGCTTTTCCATGAAAAGCTTTTCAAAAGGACAAATAAGTGACATGCTGGTTCTCTTTTATGCACTATTTTGAATATCTATTCCAATTCAATTAGACTAGAGCAATGCAGCTATTCTTTACAGTGAAGGGACTGATTTGGTTCTACAATTCATGTTCATTTAGATATTTCACTATTTTCTTTTATTATTGTTTCAATCAATTTACCTGGTACTGAAGGCACACCTCACTGAACTGAAATTCCCAGATCCCATCCTTAGAACTTTTTAAAATGATAGTTAAAGTATTTGCTATTCTCTAGTCTTCTGGTATCTTTCTTGTAATTTTACTGGAAGATTGCTTAGTTTTCTAGAAAATTGGCCAATTGATTTATAAGTGTTTTCAGAACTCTTACATGAAGACCATCCATTAGGGACTAGTACCGAAGCAAGCACCAGAAGATTTCAATCATGCTTTCTGAAATGATGTTAAAAACTTTTTCTCCCATGCTGAATGCTGTAGCTATAGCATTTTCAACAGCAACTGAAAGGAACCAGGGTGACCATTTCCTGATTAAGATATAGCAGTGGATCACTTCCCTAGGTAGTGGGCTCTAGTGTCATATCTTTGCACAAAATACATTGCACACAGACTCAGCTGAAGAGTGAAATTGATATCACACCAGGAATAGCATTTTTCTGCAGACATGTTGTATTACTTCATGTCTGAATTAATTGCCAGAACCAGTTGTCCTACTGGCAATAAGTGAACTACAAGCAGTAGCCTGCTGTCTGGTCAATATGTTCCCAAGCAGATAAGCTACTGATTTGTTCATTCCTGATAGAGTATCACCATGGAGATCCTTACTGCTGTTACAGATCTGCTGCTTGGTAAAAGTAAAAACATATAACACAAATACCAATATTTTGTAAAGCAAATTTGCTTCTGATTACTATCATTCACCCACTGCTTTAAGGAAATTATACACATATTCACAAAAAGTACAAGTTGCCGGTCAATGGACTTGACAGATGTGAAAGGTTTTCAACTAGTATTTTTAAAACATTACATGAATATATTTAGTTGCTCAATGCTTTCTATTATATTGTAGATCTTGGATTTAGAATTATGCCCTCTTTAAGTGGCTACCTTTTTTATTTGTAAACAGAATTTACAAATCTTATTTGAGATCCTAAATTTCTGAGAATTTCATGCTAACAAAGAGAAACTGTAAGAAAGTCCAGCTCAAAATGAAGAAGAGTAATCTAGTTCTCTGATCAGTTTAGGTATTTAAAAAAAAAAAAATAGGTGTTGTGCTGCAGTCATACCCAGCGCAAGAAAACCAAAAACTATCTCAGTAAGCAAGGCCCTATCATGAATACTGCATCAATATTGTTGACTACAATTCAAGACGTTAATAAATTGGAGAGGGTTCAGAGCAGATTATGAGAATCAGTCAAAGATTAGCAAACAACTTGTATAGCAATAAATTAAACAGACAGAGTTCCTTGAGTCTAACAAAGAAAAGATTAAGAGATGACAGTCAGAGTACAGAGAAGTACCTGTTGGGGATCAAATATTTGATAACAGAATCTTCAGTCTAGCAGATATAGCTATGATGGGACCCAATAGCTGGAAATTGAAGCTAGACAAAATCAGATTGGAAATAAGGCATATATTTTTAAGAGTGAGAGTAATCAACTACTGGAACAGTCTACTCAAGGGACATGGTGCTTTCTCCATCACTGGCAGTTTTCAAATCAAGATTGGATTTTTTTTTTTAAAGATAAGTTTGAGATCAAAATGAATTGTTTTGGGAAAGTTCTACAGCCTATGTTAATACAGGAGGTCAAATTAGATAATCATAATGATTCTGGCCTTGGAATCTATGAATGTTTGATTGTAGGATCTTCTGAAACTGGTAAGATCTTGAATAACTTTCAAGGGTGCTATACCAATTTATAACAGCTAAGGATATGGACTTAAGTGATCTCAAGCCAGTTAGTATTACCAAACTGCATTCAAATGATCAATTTTCCATAGAGCTAAAGTGAGTTACAATACCTGGGGTCAGGGATCCGGGCCTTAAACTTTAATCTACAGAAGGTGACTCACTTGGAAGCAAGCCATATGCATTACAGACACATAAGTCAGACATGGGGTATGTCCACACAGGGCTTTTATTTCGAAACAACACTGGTTGTTTCGAAATAAGAGTCCCTATGTCCAAACAACGTTTTCTTGTTTCAAAAGGAGGGAGCTCCTCATTTCAAAACAAGAGTCCTCCTTTCGAAACAGCTTAAACCACTTTGCTTTCGAAAGGAGGGTTATTTTGAAACCAGTTGTTTCGAAATAAGCCGTTTGGACATGTTATTTCGAAACAATCCTTGTTTTGAAATAACAAGAACCTTCCTTCCAGGATGCATAGCATCCTGGGGGGAAGGTCCCACCCCCCCCAGCACCCTGGCTAGAGATCAGCACCCTGGCCAGGGTGCTGAGAGGGGTGTAGGAGGTCAGAGGGTGCCCCAGCCAGCTTCCTCCCCACTTCCCCTTGCTGGGAGCAGGGGGGGATGGGAGCCTCAGCCCCCTTCACCCCTCTACCCCCGACAAGGGGAAGGGGAAGAAGCTGGCTGGGGCTGCCCCCAAGCCCAGGGCGCCCCGGCCCCGGGCTTCCCCCCCCCCCTGCAGCTCCTGCCGGGCGCGGGGGGCTTCCCCTCCCCCCCGTGTCTCCTGCTGGGCATGGGGGGGGGGTTCCCCTGCCCCCCCCCGCGGCTCCTGCCTGGCGTGGAGGGACTACCCTGGTGCCGTGCTGGGGAAGCCCACCCGCTCTGGGCAGGAGCCGCAGGGGGGCAGGGGAAGCCCCCCACACCTGGTAGGAGCTGCAGAGGGGGCAGGGGAAGCCCCCCACACCAGGGAGGAGCCATGGGGGGGAGGGGAAGCCCCCCTGCGCCCAGCAGGAGCCGCATGGGGGGGTAGGGGAGCCCCCTCGCCCCCAGCCAGAGCCGCGAGGGGGGGCAGGGGAAGCCCCCCCCCCCCGCAGAAGCAGCAGGGCTGGGCCGGGGAATCCCATGGGCGGGGCTTCCCCGGCCCAGCACAGGCCTCCCTGACCCTCCCCTATTTCGAAATAGCATGTCACAGTGGACGTGTTATTTCAATTCCCTCTTTTTTCCTTATTTTGAATCAACTTTTTGTTATTTCAAAATAGCTTGTTTTGAAATACGGCCTTATTTCAAAACAGCTTGTTTCAGAACGGCTTGTTTCAAAACAAGCACTTGTGTGTGAACATAGCCATGGTGTCTTCAAACAAGTGATAAAATGTGTTGATTTACAGTGAGATACCTAAGTGGTGTAAAATAGGTAGGGCTAAAACTACCTGTACTAGGTCATTCTAAGTATTGCAACCATTCATCCAAACTCCCCAAGCATTTGGATGAAGAGGAAGGGATGACTGGGAGCAAGCTTTCCATAATGTGCCTCTATAGCATATGTGACAGGTATCCATAGTTCGTGGTTCCTATTGGGCACGCACAATATTTTTTCCAGGTCATATGGACTTCCAAAGTTGAATGGCTATATAGATAAGTTCTTAGTCAGCTGAAGAACTCTATACAGGAAATTAATGATCCATAGAAACTGGATAATTTGTAACTTAAGAAACCTTTGACCATAGGCTGTTCTACTGCACATAATAAAACAGTTGTAGGGTTTATATTTAAATTAAACTTACTTAGGTTTTTCACTGTTGATTTCATATGAATGACTTGGCAAACATTTTTTCAAAAATTCTTTTTGAAGTTCTTTATACTGTGTATTGGATAATATTCCAAATCTGTGTATCACTGGTACTTTAACAATTGGCATCTTCTCAAGCTGCAATCAATCTGAAATCAGACAAAAGAAATAGAGAATATGTTACGAGCCACTGAATCGGGATTTTTGACTGCTTCCCCACTAGTGAGAGAAACTGCTGCTTGTAATTTATATATGAAGACACATGTTCTGTCATATTGCTGCCACTGTCTCTCATCAGAATATCAACATGCTCCTGGAAGCTGACAGTTACACTTTCTAAGAGGTACTGTAACAAGGGGTTAAAGTAAGCCAGAATGCAGCAGAACGCCGTTCTGGGGCTAAATATTTTTAGGGGTTCAGTGTTGCAGGCCCCCTGAAAAATAGAAAATGGGGCTGGAATGCTGCGTTCTGGGGCCCACCATTTAAAAATAGCAGGCCCCGGAACGCAGTATTCTGGTTCCATTTTCAATTTTTAGAGGTCTGAACGCTGAGCCCCTAAAAATAATAGGCCCCGGAATGGTGTTCTGCTACGTTCTGGCAGGCAGGGGGCAGGGACATTGCTGGGTAGGGCCCCACCCCTGGATCAAGCCTCACACCACACCCCTTCCCTTCCAGGCCCTGCCCCCACCTGAGGCCTGCCCCCACTCACCCCCCAGCCAATCTCAGGCCATGTTGCTGCCCCAACTGGGTGGCTGCTGCCTCCTCCCCAGCTGGGCCACTGCTAGTAAGTACTGAAGCGGCCCAGCTCCTGCTGGGGGGGTATTGGGGGCAGAGGGGAGATTTTGTGGATGGGTATTGGGGGCAGGGTATGGATTTTGGGGAGGGGTATTGGAGGTGGATTTTGGGGTCAGAGGGCTGGGGGTAGATTTTGGGGGTGGGTATTGGGGGCTGGGGGTGGATATTGGGGGTCGGTATGGGGGCTGAAAGTGGATATTGGGGTGGGTATTGGGGCCTCGAGGTGGATATTGGGGGATGGGGGTAGATATTGGGGGCTGGGATGTATTTTGGGGGCAAGGGAATGGATATTGGGGGCAGTAGCTGGGGTGCTTGAAGGGGGCCTGGACGTGTGGGAAGGGGGCCTGCTCAGTTAGGAGGGTTCCTGGGCCTACCAAATTATTATTTTAACCCCTGACCATAACAAGATGGTCATGCATGACTTTACGCAAGTTGTTTCAACTCTCTGTCCCATAACTTCCTCATCTGTAAAATGAGATTAATAGAATTTGCCTACTTCACAGATGGGGAAGGGGTCATACAAAAGAGGGAACTGATAGCTATACTAATTAATTATTTGAGATCTTAGATGGAAAGTACTCTACAGAGGAAGTGCAAAGTGTTATGCTATAAAGTGGGAATAGGAAGAGAACCAAAACAGGACCCTGGAGGTAGCAAGATACAACATCTATTTACATATATTTTTCATTGTAGGTTAATATGACTTTAAAGGACAAATTTCGAAATAAGTTTTGTTCTGACCTCTAAACCTGTACCCAAAATTTTGTACACAGAATCATTTCAATGCAAGAAACAAAATGTGTCATGCAAATCTGGCTGCAAATTATTATACCTACACCAGGCATGCCAAACTGCAGCTCAGAAGCCACATGTGGCTCTTGAATGAAAAACTGTGGCTCCTGGAAGAATGTCAGCAAATCAGTTTAGGAGAGCAGCCCCAGCCTAGGAGTTCAAGCTTAGGTGGGGAGAAGTGTGGCACAGTTGGGGATGGTGAGGAGAAGTCTGGCACGGTCAGAATTTTAAAAAGCTCGCCACTTGCCTGCAGTCTTCTACATCGAGCAGCAGCTAAGTTTTTACTGTATAGGCCTAATTTTCATGGTAACCTTAAGTAATTATTAGAATCTGACATTAGTAGGATCAATATTTGTCCTCTTTTTATGATAAAATTAAAGTGTGCAATGTATTTTAAACTTAGTGATTTTGGAATAGGTAAAAATATATGGCTATATGCCTCAGTGCGACTCTCGAAGATTTAATAATAAACTTGTGTAGCTCTTGAGTTCCATAAGTTTGGCCACCCCTGACCTAGACAAACAAAGATGCAACTAAGACTGTTTTTGAAACTCTGGACACAGAGATCTGTCCATAAGCATAGAACACAGCTACTCAGTGGATTACAGCTGTAGTAAAGAGTCGGTTCATGCATCACAGAGACTAATAAAGATAATACAGAAGTCTCGCTTGCTAATCCTACCAAACTATTAAATCCATGAATCTGTACTGAATCAATGGAACACAAAAAATTCACAAATTAAGTGACATAAAAGTGTGTTTAGTCATATCTCTGTTGTATCTGACATACTCAGTACATTTTGGGCCTGATTAAGGAAAAATGTGATTTCTGACTTCTGCAAAATGTAAGACTTTTGGAAACATACTTATTACTAAATCCTGTCCATGTTATAAAATAGCACTCACTAGGTCATCCCTACGATGGGAAACCAGATGCACTCTATCCATATATTTAATACTGATTTTTTGTATGATGTTATCGGTTTAAGTCAGACAATTAATTAATTAAAAGTTTTTTGTCTCAATGCATTTTGTTTTGTTCATTTTTAAGATGAGTGTATAGTAAGTATATAGCCATAAACAACCTAGGCCAAATTTCAGGAAAGGCACCTTAACACAGTAAAGAATAGCAGGCAGCTTATATGTTACAAATTGTGCTTAGGAGCAAAAGGAATACATCCTGAAGCCAGAAGCTAGCTACCATCCCTGGTAATAGCTGACAATTTACAGTTCTGAGCTAGGATTGTGTCTGTGGAGGACAAGCCAGAAAATTATTCACAAGTGATGAGTGGAGGTGGAAATAAAGATAGCAGCTAAAAACAGAAACCTGAAAATCTTATGAGGATTGAGCATGGTGAAATTTTGGAAGAAAACAAGGAGAAATACAGCCCTCTTCTGGCCCATCTCTGTTGTGATTATCTTATGTATTGACAAAGAATGGTCTATGCTTTGTTCATGATTGAAAGAAACACAAATGTAGGAATACTTGTTCACAGCCAGATCTGTAAACATGGATCTTCTCTTTTTGTAGAGGAAGCAGTATAGTTAGTGTAAATTCTGCTACTTGAGTTGCCGAACTTTCCTGTAAGTGCAGGATCATTTAAATAGGTAGTATTTGGTTTTTATTTGGTTGGCTAGCTATTAAATTTCAATTTAAAGTGTACTTACCTCTAACTTCCAATCCTTCCAGTTTATAAATATTGAAAAAAAATCATGATTTTTTAACTAAAAACTACTAAGTTGAAGACCACTAGCTAAATGTTGGTTTGGGTTTCTTTTGGGGGGGGAGGGGGGAGGTAACAACAATGGGGTATAACAGCTGCACTTAATCAACATAACATATTCAGTATACAAAATCCTAAAGTACAAAATATGTTTATAACATACACATGAAATTTAGAATGTTTTGCCATATAAAAAGCCATTTGCTAAAAAGAAAATTACAAATGAAAAAAATGGCACTTATCTTTCATCCATGATTTATATATTCATTTATGCAGAAGAATTTAACAAAGACTATTTAAATGATAAACTCATGATATGTTCCTCTGCCATATTGTATGGCACTGACCAGAAACACAGCACAGCACCTTCAAGCAGAATTCAGATTTCTCTATGAAAAGCTATGCTTTTTCAATACACCCCCCCCAGCATTTTGGATTAAATTTCAAACCTGTTTTTAATTTAGAGCTTTTTTTAAAAAAAGTAACTTAAATACCAATTATTAAAACAGAACTTTGGTATGAACGTTCTTTTTGGCAATAACTACGATTTTTAAATTTTGAAATACATTTTACAACTACACAGCCTCCACTCCCCCTTCCCCCACTACCTCCAAGGACTTAGCCTTTACTTAATGAAATATTCTTAAAGCACTTGTCTGATACTGTATTGCAATGCCAGGAACATGGAGCATTTCACAATTCAGGTCTGCTGGGACCACTTATTATGGCAAATTATAATGGCAAACAATGTCAAGGCAAGTCATCACAATATCAAAATGCTGTAAGTACAAGATGTACTAACATCAACATTTTTAAAAGAGAGAAAATTAAACAAAAATACCTTGCAAAATAAATGATCCTTCTCAATCATACAGGGCTTTTGCTCTTCAAAAGTGTCATACAAACTAACTAGTCATGAAGAATTTAAATAAACTCAAAAAATTATCAGAATGTTATGTCAAATTTTCTAAAGCATCCCAGCTTTTCTCAATTTTGTTTAGGGGCTAGACCATGAACTATATGGTGCTAAAGCCCACTTACTACGGCAGACATGACCTGTTGTGGGAAAGGACCTTTTGTCCTTGTACAAGCTGTCAAGCAGCTACATATTTGGGAAAGTCCTGGGAGGAACAGCCAGCATCTGCATCATGTCCCAAGCAAGACTGGATCCATGGTTAGTGAGAGTGCCTTTAGTCATCCCAGTTAGTGTTTGCTGCTAGCAGATGACAGGCATCCATGTACAATCTACCTAAAAGATGCATCACAGTACACTCCAAAGTGGGTTGCACCAGCTTTTTTTCTGGAATCCTGTCTTACAATATCAGGATTCCAAGGGCAAAGGATGCATAGGTCATGTTTCTTTTCTTTTTTGTGCCAGCTGGGACAAGATTAGATTCTGGGTCCTCTATCACAGCATAACAATGGTAGTTTACAGAAAACCCAGTCCAAAACCCACTGCAGTCAACAGAAATTTTCTAAAAGTTATAGGGGATAATTTTCTAACAAGACATTGAACTCATATGAGGTATATCTATATTGGACCTCATTATGAAGAATAAATGAACTGATTGCTTCACTGAGAGTTGGTAGCGGCACAGGTGTCAGTGGTCATTACCTAATTATTATCAGAACAGACAAAGAGAGGAAAATCCCAATCAGTGGCATATATCCTTTGTACTTCAAAAGGACTAATTTCTACAGCTGAGGAAAATTATGAGCAAAATTAGACAAAAAATATAAATGAATACTGGGAGCTCTTGAGGAATTTATTAGATGGCCAAAAACATTTAATTCAACAAGTGAGAAAAAAAGAAAACTAGATAAAAGCACACCATGGTTAAAAGAGGGAGTGAAGGCCACAATTAGATATTATATATATATAATACAGAACACAAGGAAAAAAGAAGAAGCAGACAGCAACCAGTACTAGGGATAAGTTATAAAACATAGAAAATAAGTAAGAAAAGTTAAGACATCAGAGAAAAATTCATGGGAGGCAGATGGAAATGGTAAAATTGCTATTAATGATGCAGAAAAGACAGATGTGTTCAATAAATATTTATATTCTGTATTTGAAAGGAATCAGGATAACTCAGGTGCACTCACATCAAATGATAATGAATTATTTTCCAGTCCATTAGTGACTAAGAGAGATATTAAACAGCATCTGCTGCGGATGAACATTTTTAAATGAGCAGGTTGGGATACCTTGCAACAATGAAGCCTAGAAGAATTGGCTGTCAATGTTCATTTTTAATAATCTTGAAATACAGGAGAAAATCCAGAAGACTGGGAGAGTTCTAATGTCATGGAAATACTCAAAAAGAACAAGCAGGATTCTTTAAGTAAGTATAGCCTGCTTAGCCTGCCATTACTCCTAAGCTAACCTCTGGAAAAGCTGATACAGGATGCAATCAATAAAGAATTTAATAGTTGGAATATAATTAACGTCAATCAACATGATTTTATGAAAAACAAGTCTTGTCAAGCACACCTGATTTTATATTTTTGAATGAGATAAGTTTGGTTGATAAAGGTAACTGAATAGATGTACTATACTTAGACATTTGTAAAGAGTTTGATTTCATACTGCATAATATTCAGATTCAAAAATTAGCTTTATGCACTATCACTAACACATGTTCAGTGGATGGCAAAATGGCTAACTGACAGATCTTGAAAATCCATTGTCAATAGGAATTATCTTTGAATGGAGCAGGTTTCTACTGAAGTTTCAGTGGGATCAATATTAGGTCAAGCATTACTCAGCATTTTTATCAGTGATCTGAAAGTCATCATAAAAATCACTGGTGATAAAATTTGTGGACAAGATAAAGATTGGCAAATGGATGAATAATGATTGAGGGCATGGCAGTCATACAGAGCAATGCTGAATCTCCTGGTGAGCTTGGTGTGATGTTCCTCTCCCAGAATCTGGCCTAGTGTGCTACTCTGCCTCCCCTATAGCCCATTCCCAGATCCTGATTCACTTTGCTACGCCAAGTGACCACCCACTCCTGGGTCAGCCCACACCAGCCTCCTGCGTGTAACCAGTCACAGGATCTGCACTCTTCAGCCACTTAGGAGACGGTCCTCCAGCAAGCACCCCTAGCCCCGAGATACTTCCATCCTGCAGGGACTGGGATCCTTCCCCAATCAGTGTAGGCTCATAGATTCTGATTCACCTACTTATGGAAAAAATGGGAATGCCCAGCCTTACTCATTCATGGCCTCTAAAGTTTACACAGCTTTAGATGAAACAAACACTAGTTTATTGATTAGAACAAGATTTTAAGTGAGTATATAGCAAATCAATGCACAATCATTTAATAGAGGAGTCAGGAGTTATCACAAGCAAATAAAAGATATAAGACACATTCTAACCTAACATCATTGTGTAACCTAACTCTACCATCCAGGATTACTCACAATGTTTGGCTGTGATGGTTTTATAGCCAGTCTTTGCCTCTCCCTAAGCAGGATCCAATCCTTCTTGCAGATGGAAAATATTTCATTATGGTCTTTCTCTGGCCAAAAAGCCTCTCCTTGTTCTAAGTGTATGTACTTGCTTTCAATTCCCCTTCAGCCCCTCCTCTTCCTTGGCCAAGGTGATTTTCTTTGTTCGCCTGAACCAGAGAGCTCAGTTTGCATCATCTTTGGTGCTGAGAGATAGCCCTGATGATCTGCCTCCCTCCTGAGTCCTGTAAAATGCCTAGAACATGTTTTGCATCTGTACACATACATGATGCTGCAAGATACAATAGCAATACTGCAGATCACGTTACGTGCATCCATATAGGAACCCCTTGCATGGCGTATGTGGCATCAAACTATGCAATTACATTGCCAAAGTAAACAGGAAATTTACACAGATCAGACCCTAAGGGTGCAAGGATGGGCACCCATGACGCTGGGCCCAAATCAAATAAAATGTTTATATAAAATAAATATGCTTTAGTGAAACACAGGATCAATACAGAGGTATCTGGTTGAAATTCTATGGCCTATGTTATACAGGAAATCAGACTGAACGATTGAATGATCCCTTAAAAGACTATGAATCTATTACTATAATGAGCATTGCATCAAGTCCAGAATCCTACCAGTTTGAACTAAATGATTCTGACCTGAATCTAATAACTCTAAGGCAACTTTATGCTATGTAAAGAAGCCTTAAGGTAAGTGGAAATATAGTGAAGTAAAACAACATTAAAAGTAATTTTGAGAAGCAAAATTGCTGAAGAAAAGAAAAGACAATATACAGGAGAAGACAGAGAACACAAGTAGGAGAAAGAAATAAGGGGATGGAAGAAGGGAAACAGAAGAGAAGAAACTGGCGCTAAAGACAATTCAGGGAAAAAACATAATTGATTGTAGGCAACATAAAAAGGAATGAAGCTAGTTATGAAAAGCATTTTTTAAAAAGGCAAAAGAGATGTAGTAATGCTATAATGGTACTCAATGAATGCATTATTGAGTGAATTTTATCAATATTGATCTAATAAGATTAGCAAATAATTCATTTGCTGTTTTCGGCCTGATTAATAGCTAGTCAGATAGCATTTAGTGAAAATATTACATGAAAACTAGCTAAATTCACCAGATATATTCAGTGAATATTAGTTTCTACTCTTCAACCAATCCTTGCAGTAATTTACGTATTAAAAAATTATTTAATAGAAAGTTGGTTGATAACATATAGCAATTAAATAGAGTATATAATAAATGGCACAAAAGTGTTCTGCTCATTTAAACTGCAGTGTGCTAAGGTTGAAGAAAAAAATATTATTCAGCCTGTCTAGGAAGCTGAAGGCCTTATCCAGTGTTCCTAGAAATGTATATACAGTCCCATTTTTCAAATCCTTTTCATAGCCATGACATACCATACTTGCTGCAGGCATTCTGTTTCAACAGTAGTATTTCCCTTCGAATAACAAAGCACCATGTTTCTTCCGACAGGACAACTTACCTTATCTAAGACAGGGCATTGTGAGGCTAATTTCATTATGATGTGTTAAGCATTTTGATATCTTTGGCTAGAAGGTGCTATAGAATTGCCAACCATTTTAAAGGATACTTTGTCTGCAGAAGTTGTGGTAATAATCCATGCGCAGCATTTTGAGGAATAGATAAGAGTGGGGAACGTTTTACTAAAATCCACATCTATCATTTTCCTTCCTGTCTATTAATTTTGTTGTCATCATGTTTAAAAAAATCAAGCCTGAGTTACAAAATATATTCTTAAAGTCTTTCTAACCACATGCTGATTACTGTTCATTATTCCTTTTATTCTCAGATATTTAGTGATTTCTTTTGCTTTTAATATATTATTATTAGGTGGTCTTTATATTAACTTTGCTTGTTTATATTCCTTGTGCTTTTCTACCTTTCTCCAGCAGATGGCAGAACAGTCATAGGTTTCAATGGCAAGCAGCACTCCTGGAGATGCTGCCTCAGCTTTTGGTCTTAGAAAAAAAAAAAAAAAAAGCATATAAAGTACAAAAGTATTCCAGATGAGACGACTTAAAGGAACGCACTAAAAGGAAAACAACAAGTTCTTCACATTGGTAAGACTTTGTCTATGAGGAATTTTAAAAAACTTGAATGCATTTGTTTGCAAAACGTCAAATGGCCAGTATAACTGTACCCATGACATAACACGCTGTACTCTAGCCAGCCAACTGTTCACAAACAAATGCATTCAAGCATTTAAAATATGTCAGCCCTAGAATGATAAAAGCCCCTAGTGGGCCAGCCTGTACTCCACTGTGACCCCATGGCCCATGGGGGACATCAGTTGGCAGCTTCCTCATGGAAGCACATCAGCACGGGCATGTACCTGGCATGGTTCACCCTATACCCTGACACCTGCCCCTTCTGCAGCAAGAGGGAGACCCTGGTGCACACATACCTGGAGTGTACCAGCTTCCAGCCCCTCTTCCGGCTCCTCTAGAACCTCTTATTGAGATTCTGGCTGCACTTCTACCCACACATTCTTTCGTAGGCAGTCTTCATCCACGGCCCCACAAAGTTGCAGGACCTCTTCACCAAACTCCTCCTGGTTTATGCAAAGCTTGCCATCTATAAGACCAGGGAGAGGAGGATGGCTGAGGGCAGGGCCTGCAACTCTGGGGCCTATTTCCAATCCCTTGTCCGTTCAGGCCTCTGGGCAGAGCTCCTCTGGGCGGCATCCTCTGGCTCCCTTGACACCTTCTGGGAGCAGTGGGTGCTGTCCAGGATTCTCTGCTCAGAGTCCCCCTCCGAATCCCTCGTTTTAAACCTGTGACTTCACACCCATCCCTGTTTTTCCATTAGTTGTCCCCAGTAATCAATTGGTCCTTGGCCCAGTGCCACCTCCCCTCAGACTGGGGAAGGGGTTTTAGCAGTGGGTGGGTACAAAGCCCACCACCTGGCCACCAAATAGGAATGATAAAAGCCTTTTTCCCTTCTTTTCACTTATTTGTATTTATTAGATCTATTTGTGTTAAACTTCTAGTGCACTTAAACCCAAGCCTATATGAAAAATTTGTAAGACTTGACTGCCAAAATTTTAAATGTGGTATTTTAGTTATTTTTGAGCCATCATTAATTTTACCACTTATCTGTTAATTAATGCACATACTTTTTAAATTTTTCTGAATGTTCATTTTAACTTTGTAGTTCAGCATTAGCTCATTTATGTTAAGTGAAAGATGATCAACTTACATGCTTCATGATGGAAAGATCTTTAAAAATATCATACCCAAGAATAATTTTGAGTTCCAGGTGGAAGTCATGTTAGTCTGGTTTAGCAAAACAGACGGGGGGGGGGCACAGGGAAAGAGGCAGTGGAGGCCTTTAGGAAGCCCCACAATGGGTCTTCACCTAGGACCCCCAATTCCATAAGGCTGCCTCTGTCATCATGTTAGGTAAAAAAGCATTCATGCTGCCACAGTTTCTTCATGGTCTCTCCTCCAGGCTGTAATTAAAATCCCACTCCCATAGAGTAATGTGTTTACGCTGTTCAGTCACATACAATGCCAATAATTACGTGCTTGTTATAGACAAGAGACCTAGCTCTTAAAAAGCTCTTTTGTTCAACAGAAGTAGTTCATTTTCAGTGATGTGTGCACAGAAGTAGAGTTTGCATTTTGGGTTTTAAAACCATAATAGCATAGCCCCAGGTACTGAAAGAAAGGAAAATTTAAACTGTTGGTATGAAAATAGAAATACTTTTTGTAACAGGCAGTTCTTGACATCACTTTTTAATAGTGACTTTAATGTATTCTTATGATATATTTGAAATATATACTCATTGAACCTTTCCCAAACAAGATCTTTCTGCTGGAAAGTGATACCTACTACAGACTCCCCATGAAGATTCTGCCACTAGAAAACTCCATGTGAAGCCCTCTGCTGAAGACCTGGGTGTTCTGATGGGGGCTTGGATGCTCCTCTGGAGATCCTAGGCAGCAGGCAAGTAGCAACCCATCTCCTGAATTCCAAGGAGAAAACCACACCCAGAATTACTATCCAGGATACTTCAAAGGTAAGGTGGATAATTTAATGATATCTACATTATGTGTTTCTGTAACTCCTACCACCATAGCATCAACGTACCAAAAAGGTAAATTAGAACTCATCTAATCAGAAGTTATCAATAGCTGATTTCACACTGGATTAAGTTCATTAACTCTCCCAGTTTCTAAAATATCTCTGTTTTTTAATTTTTTTATTTTTCAGAAATGTATTGGTATTAGATTGCAGTTTTGATGGAAGAGTTTGACTAGTACTGAGGCATTGTAGCATGCTCAGAAACATAGGAATTGCCTTGCAGTAGCAGATCAGTAGTCCATCAACCCCAGTATTTCATCACCAAGAGGGCCTATATCAGCTGCTTCAGAGGAAAGTGTAAGAAAACCTGATGTGACCCGGGCCTCCTGGGATAACCCTCTGAATGTGCCAAAATCAGGGCAGGCTGCAAAACCAGGGGCCAAACCCCCGAACCATTGACGGGTGGTACTTAAACCAGTCTCCCAGTCAGTAACAAAACATGCTTCTGATTCCCCACTCTGGTCATCACCAAGCATAGCAAAATAGAAACAGCCCCCTTGCTGCACATCAATTCCTATGGTCCCCTCTAGCCACTGGGTCTCTCAAGGATGTAGGCTCTCCTGACCCCGCAGGGCCAGCCACATCACCCAGAACAATATGGGTATGTCTACACGGCACTTTTATTTTGAAATAACACTCGTTATTTCAAAATAAAAGAAATTAGGTCTACACGACGTTTTCTTATTTCAAAAGGATGGATCCCATCCTTTCAAAATAAGAATCGTCGTTGCGAAAAAGTAAAACCTCAATGTTTTCAAAATGGCCGTTATTTCGGAAGGGATATTTTGAAATAACGCCGTTTAGACCTGTTGTTTCGAAACAACAGGTCCAAACGGCTTTATTTTGAAATATCCCTTCCGAAATAACAGCTATTTGGATTGCAGGCTTTCCCTTAATTCGAATAAACATTTTGTTAATTTGAATTAACGTATTTCGAAATAAGGATTTTATTTTGAAATAACTCATTTCAAAATCCTTATTTTGAAATAACCATGTGTGTGTAGACATAGCCTACAGGCTTGGATCTTACCCAAAATACCACACTGACAGCCAAATCTTTTAGTAACTACAACTAAAGGTTTAATATAAAAGGAAAATAAACAAAATATGAGGGATGTTAAAGGGTCAAAGTGAATCACATACATACAAATGAGTCCATAGAAAACAAATCCTTGAAGATTCCCACTCCTCTGGTGTGCACCCAGCAGCAGCAGCAACTGGGTGGGGTTCAGTCCCAGGAGAATAGTTCCAGAGGGGGGTATTAGTTGCAGACAGACTGAAGACTAAAGACAAAATGGAGGTGGGTTCCCTGCCTTTTATCGCAGAGTCCTTGGCCAGATAAAAATCAAGTTGGACCACATGGTCAGTCTGGGTAACTGGTCAAACAGGTTTCTTCTTAGGACCATTCCAGCAGGGACCCCTCCCGGTGGGCCATTCATATTACAATAGTTTGCAGACTCCCTGTCTGGGATTGCCTCAGCTCAAACAACTTGGAACACTCATAAAACAAATAAGATTCCTAATACAAATATGATACCTACATATAAATGATTCCTAGCAGATTATAGCCTTTCTATTGATACCAAACATGGGATATCCTATATGGATTATTGCAAATATGAAATATTAATATGAAAAATAATCATAAACAGTCCTCTAATCCATATAGTGTCACACCCCCATACAAGTTTGATGCAGGAAGGGGGGTCACTTACACACTCCTGGATGCATCACAAAAATGGTTAAATTTGAATTTGCATTATTACAGCTCTGAACGAGTTTCAAAGATTTTACAAAATGTCAGGCGCACAGTACATTTTACATACTTTGGCACAAAACCACTTACAAGAGTTAGCATCATCATAAGCCTTCATATCCAATAGCATAAAAGTGTTTTATCACTTATTGTTTTATGCCTTCAATGCAATTAGTTTGTCAGAGGACTAGGTTGTCCAAGGCACCCTTGAATTTCTGAATATTCAACCAGTTGTTTTTGGTTTACCTCAGTGGTCTTAGTAGCACACGATTTTAGCTTAACTATATCCTTGGGGGTTAGGTATTTCAGGGTTAACCCCAGCCTCACATCAACAAAACAATTTTCCTTCTTTCTTTTGTCTTCTCTGGAGGCTTGAAAGCCTCCGCTCTCTAGTAACATGATCCATTGTCTGGCTAGGTGTGTCTCCCTTGCCAGCAGCTCTGGGTCTGTTTGGCAGATCTTCCCACCCCAGTTAGTCAGGTAAATTTCAGTAAATCACACATTAGCTTGCTTGGTAATTTCCAAATTCCCAATCATGGCCAATTTCAAGTCTCGACTCTCTTCCAGAGTTATACCAAACGTTTCAGCTAGCACCTCACGAACAGGGTTCTGACATTATCATAGAATCATAGGGTTGGAAGGACCCTACAAGGTCATCTAGTCCAACCCCCTGCCAAAAAAGCAGGACCACTGCCACTAGATTATCCCAGCCAGGGTTTTGCCCAGTTGTGCCTTAAACACCTCCAAAGATGGAGATTCCACTACCTCCCTAGGCAGCTTATTCCAATACTTCACCACTCGCATAGTAAGAAAGTTTTTCCTAATATCCAGCCTGGACCTCTCCAACTGTAACTTGAAACCATTGCTCCTTGTTTTACCCTCTGTTACTATGCTCCTTGTTCTGTCCTCTGTTACTATTCATTTCCAAAAGTTTCATTCTTCTTCGAGCACTGCTCGGATACGTTCATAAATAGGTGTCTCCGTCCCGGAACATCATATTGGTCAGAACTTTTTGCCCTAGCCTGTCAGAAGAGGGCAGACAGCTACCACCCCCCGCGCCACCCCGTGGCTATATATGTGGCTGCTGCTGGGCCCCTCCCCAGTTTCATTTCTTCCACCTTAGTGTCAGTTGTGGAAGTGCCTGCTCCTTGCTTCTCAAGCAGTCTGCCTCGTTGCTGTATGAGCCTCTCGCCCGACTGGGAGAACCTATTTGTGGACTTAATCCCACCGAAGAAGGTCCCCCTTTCTGGGCCGGAACACCATGCTCCGACATTGTCCACTATGCTGGGGTTAAACCCTGTGCCGAGTGTGGCAAGGCCTTCCCGCGGGACGATCCCCACAAGAAGTGCCTCTGGTGCCTGGGCGAAAGCCACACAGTCACCGCGCGCTCCATCTGTCTGTCATTTCAACTGCAGACAATCAAGGACAGGGAGCAAAGGCGCCGTGCCCTGGCCTCCGAGCAGGCCCGGCACTCCTCCCCCGAAGCTTAGGGGTCTCCTGCGGCACCACGTGCCAGTTTGGCATTGGAGCCCGCTGCCAGGTACCATGCTGAAAGGCGACACAGGACCAGCTCGGTACCAATCTCAGTACTGCGGCGCTGACACAGCCCTGCCTCTTCAATGTGGGGCTCCCCCCGGGACCGGTCAGCCTCGGTACCAATCCCAACGGCCCCTGAGGCAGTAGAGGCAGTGAGGGCACTCCTCCTGTTGCCTACACCCCCCCCTCCAGCACCGCATAGAAAGGGGAAGCCGGCCTTCCTTTCAAAGGTCTGGGTGCTGTGCATACGGTACCGATTGCCTTCCCTGTCATCAGTCCCAGGCCCCTGAACACCAGAGCCTTCCACTCCTGGTAACCCACCTTTCCTGCAGGATACTGAGTGCGCCAAATTCATGTACCCAATGTTCTCTGGCGGGGGTGTCACTGCCGTGGGCCCAGGGGACTGCAGCCCTCTCAAGTCCTTGGCCTAGCCCCATGACCTGCATGTGCCTTACAATACTGGACTGAGGGAAAGACAGTCTAGTTCTCCTCCTCTGGTTTTCTGCAGTGCTGATAACCACCATTGCCAGCCCAGCAAGTTTTGGGCCTCAGGAAATCCCCCATAAGAATTACGCCAGCATATGTCACTGCCAGAACACTAAATCTTCTGATTTCCACATGGCGTCTGCCAATACCCCTCAGGAGGAGCGATTAGAGACACATTCCTTGGCCATAGCCACAATGCATTGGTACCTCTTACGCTTAAGGTGAACTCAAGCCGTCATGCCAACGCACACCAATCGGTGCTCCGGCATTCTGGGCCTACTTCTCTCCAATGGGTTACGTCCTACATCTCCAGACTACCCTTGCTGGGATGAAGGTCCTTAGGTCAATTTCTTAGACCCTCAAGGACCTGCTCGCTGGACAGCTACCCATGTCAGAGTTATGCCGTGCTGAAGGCAGAAGAGCCAACTGCACCTGCCATCCATCAGCATGGCTAGAAGTCACCTATTTCTGAATGTATCTGAGCAGCACTCGAAGAAGAACAGTGAGTTACTTACGAGTAACCATCCTTCTTTGAGATAGGCTGCTCAGATTCATTCAAAGCCCTCCCCCCCATCCCCACTTTTGGAGTTGGTAACTCCTAGGAACTGGGGAGGGGCCAGGCAGCGGCCACATATATAGCCAGGGGGGGGGGGGGGGGGGGGTGGCCACCTGCCCTCTTCTGACAGGCTAGGGCAAAAAGTTCTGACCCATCCGGCACTCCGGCATGGAGACACCTATTTCTGAATGAATCCGAGCAGCCCATCTCAAAGAAGGACGGTTACTGGTAAGTAACCCGCTGTTCCACATGGACCCTGTTATACCTGGATCCACAAAAAGACTGAAATATACTTCCAAAGCATTCAGGGGTAAAAGCAGGTCTGCTCCCCCTTGCATATTCAAGACATCAGCTGCACAGCTGCCCTGCTCTGTAACTACAGTTGCACAATTATCTCCCTGATCCCGAGGCACTATCTGTTCACTCACAGAGTTAGCTTCATAGATGCAGTCAGATTTTAACTCCACTGCCTTTCCAAAACACTGACTAAGTGCAGTTATTTGTTTATAGGGCTGTTTAAGTTACTCATCAATTCCCACTCCATCTGGAACCTTTTCCAAGGTATCCACACTAGATCTTTCAAAAACCAAGTCAGCGAATCCATCTACAAGTAAAACACTTTGGCAATCAGAATTTTCCCCAAATTTCTTAACACACAGACTGCTGGATGGTGCTGCCGACAGGGACCCCAGCTGAGATAATTCCATCCATTTACTTCCACACCCTCTTGCTGCAGCAGATTGTTCACAAAAGCCATCAGGAGTCCTTATTCCCCCTTAGGCAGTCCCAAGCAACAAATTCTTTTCCATAGAAACTCTGCCCTTTCTCTGGCCAGAGAAGGACTTTGGTAAGGCAATACTCCCTTGAACACCAACAGATCCTTGCTGGGCCTCATCTAAGTCCAGATTTAACTCTGAGACAATTGGTATGTCCTCAGTCAGCAGAGACTGAGATACATCTTTTGTCCACTTCTCAAAGAACACACTACAAACAGAATCTCCCTCAGCAGGTAAATGGCGGGTTACTTACCAGTAACTGTCCTTCTTTGAGACGGGCTGCTTGGATTCATTCAGAAATAGACGTCTCTGTGGCAGAGTGCCAGATTGGTCAGAACTTTTTCCTCCAGCCTGTCAGAAGAGGGCAGGTGGCCCCCGCCCCCTGCCCCCTGCGCCACCCAGTGGCTATATAGGTGGCCACTGCCTGGCCCCTCCACAGTTCCTAAGAGTCACCAACTTCAATTGCAGGGGTTGGGGGCAGGCTCTGAATGAATCCAAGCAGCCCATCTTGAAGAAGGACAGTTACTGGTATGTAACCCACCATTCTTCTTTGAGCACTGCTCGGATACATTCAGAAATAGGTGACTGCTAGCCATGCTGATGGATGGCGAGTGAAGTTGGTTCTTCTGCCTTCAGCATGGCGTAACTCTAACATGGGTATTTGTCCAACGAGCAGGGTGCTGGAGGGGTCTAGGAGATCGACCCAAGGACCGTCTTCCCGGCAAGGATAAGCAGGGATTGCAGGACTTACTCCAGTAGAAAGAGAAAGTAGGCCCAGTTTGTCCGAGTGCCTACTGTTGCGCTTAAGCAGGAGGTCCTGAAGTCACATTTCGCATAAATGAGATATGAATGCATCATGGTTAAAGTCAAGGAATGCGACGCTAACCACTCTGCCTAAAGGCATATTGGCAGAGGTGGTATAAAATCAGAAGATTAGAGTTCTGTCAGTAACACGTGTTAACGTACCTCCTATAAGGGAATTCAGAAGGCAGTAGAGTTGTCGGGCTGGCACTGGTGGATACTGACACTGCCATAACCAGTGGGCTGGCGGTGACGGTCATCAGTACTGTGAGAAAACCCTGAGGGGAGGGGAGTCTCTTCCCTATGTTTGATATTGTAGGGCACCTATGGGACAAGGGGTCGGGCCAGAGACTTGAACAGGGGCTTGGTGTTCCCCCGGGACCTGTGCCCGTGACACACCCGCCAGAGGATTTCAGGTATATTAATCTGGTGCAGTCAGTATCACACGGGGGGGGGGGAGGGCAGCCGGGGTGAGGGGGGGAAGAATCTGGAGAAGGTGCAGCGAGCTAGTTCAAGAAGGTATCGGTACATTGGTGACAACAGTCGATATCCCAACAGGCATAGTCATAACAAGATGATGGGACCCACCTGAGGCCCCAGTGCCTGCTCCATCCTATGGAAGTAAAAGAGAAGCACGGGTAGTGTCGTGACGAAACCCACTGTGGAAATGTCCAAAAGTGAATCCTTGCATGCCAAGGAGGTAGTAGTACTACTATCTATGCCCTTCCCTTCCCTTTTGTTTAGAGTTTCCTCAACAGGAAAGCAGCCATAGGGATGCTACGGTGAGGGACTTGGACGTCGTGGACTGTGGGTTGGTAATGGCTCATGAGTCCGGTAGGTCCGGTTGCTAGTACCCGCGGCCTAAGAATTCACACACTTCAGCCAGATGGTCTCACCCTGCCGGTGGGGGGGACCGATGTAGGAGAGGGACCGAGCCCAATTAAGACTGCATCGGGGTGCCCGTTGGGATTGATGCTCCCTCCAGGAAGGAGCCCTGGGAATGTAGAGGAGGCAGGCTCCTCCACAGTGGCGAGGCAGTGGGATGCCACTCGTTAGGGTGCATCCCACCCTCTCCTCTGTCTTTTTTTCTTTTTTTAAGTATACCTGGAGTGTCCTCCACAGGTATGGTAGTGAAGGAATAGGTCTTACTGGAAGGTGGGCTCTAACAAGGGTGAGCCCATTCCCAAATACCCATATAATGAGAGTAACTTCAGGTTCGCGAAGAGTAAGCATTAGAGTTGAACTCTGTCATGACAGTTAGGGCAGGGTGTGTCTTCTAAGATGTCTCTACTGAGAGATCTGGGTGTTATGGGAGGGAGGGAAATGTACCCTGCCAGACTCTTGAATTAGGGTCTCCTGTAGCTAAGCTGGGAGAGTCACAGTACTAAGGCCGTACCCAGGGAAGGTGGCTACGTGAGAGATGCGCTGGACGAACGCTCTGGTGGGTGAAGATTGGTGCCAGAGGAGCACCTGTCTGTGAAGACGGTTTCCAGACCAACGCTGGGGAAGACGATCTGTGATCATGGGCATGTTGAAAGGTTGAAGGATGAGCCTTCCTACATACAACTGAGCAGCAAAAGGGAAGAATAGTTGGTTTTGCAACTTATATCTAGATATTTCCTCTGGGTCTTCGGCCCAAGGGGCTTCCAATTCAAATGTAACAGAAACAGTTCCTGCACAGATAAGGAAGAAGATATCTTGGGCCCCTTTCCAGAGGAGCAGGAACCCATGTACTGGCTTGGGGCCTAGGTACGTGCTGCTAGTGGTGACTGAAAGCCCAGGTTGGGAGAATTCCAGAGGAATGGGTCCACCGCTCTCTCGCTTAATCTCCTTCCCTCTTTATATTTTGGAGGATAGTAGAAGAACAGGCAGAGGCCCTGTTCTATGGCTACTCTCAGCTTTAAGTTGAGGTAGAAGATCTGAAGGTTCATACCACACAAGGGCCATGAGAGAGTTAGTCACGCCTACGTCTGGTTGCTAGGTCCTGGCATTTATGTCTGATACGCAGGAGGCGGGGCCAATTACCTGACCCTGTAGTTGGGGAGGATTCCAGTTGTGCACGTATGTTTGCCATCTCAGTGAGGGTCAATTTGGGACCATGGTTGAACACCAGTGAGAGAGTGGTAGGGATGAGTGTGGTGGTGAGCCCATACATCTTGTGGTCAGGGCGTGGAACCAATAGTAGGGGTTCTTCGCCTCACAGGTAGAGTGGACAACAGTGGGTGATGCACTCTCTGATGTTGGAAGTGTGTTCTAAGAGTGCTGTATGTTCCTCCTCCGGTACGAGGGTCACCGTGGAGGAAGCGGGGGGGAGGTTCTTCCCCTAATGAAGTGTATGCAGTCATGGTAGCCTCGTTGGGCTAAGGCCAGTGACCATCAATTGCCTGTCTGGGTTTAGACAGCAGGCTTCCATGATGCCCTCCACTGAGGGAGAGGAATCTGATTAATGAGGGGGCCAGTCCCTACCAGGCCTAGGGACCAACCCTCTCCTACCCGGAGAGGTTGTGTCATGTGTGAATCACCCATCCTCACCAGGGAGGGGGTGAGGAAGGGAGAGAAGGGTTAGTTGTCGTTTCAGAAGGGGAGAGTCCCACCACCAAGAGTCAAGCACCCGCTGTGGTGTAGGAAGCACTGGATGTCACCTACTAGGCCACCGAGGGGGCCTGGCAGTGATCTGGGTGGTTATAGCCAAACTGATGTCCAGGGTTGAGAGCTCTCCCGGAGCTGTCCTGGAGGGGGTTTGTTAGGAGGGTCTCCCAGAGGGGTTTGAACTGAAGTTATGGTGATGAGGACAAGTCCTCACCAGCAACAGTTGGTGGAGGGAGGTGGGGGAGAAGGGGTAAACATGGCCTATTATCAGCCTTATGGGGCCAGAGGAGATGGAAGTGGCCCTGGTTGGAGGAGGCCAAAATACTTTAACTCTCCCCTGGGGTCATGGGCAGTGCCCAGGATGGACGAGGTCTCCCCAGGGAAGAGGGCATCTCCCCCAAATGGCAAGTCAAGGGCAACCTGCTGTGAGGCCGGAGGGACTCTGGCTTCCTGCAGCCAGGCTGCACGGCACAGGGTTACAACGGAGGCCATAGTTCAGGCTACCGTATCCACAGCATCCCAGGATGAAAGGAGGAAGTCTTGGGAGGATATTTTACCCTCCTCCAGGAAATCCTTACACTCATCCCTCTCCTCCAGTGGGAGTAGGTGTCTAAATTTATGGAATGACTCCCACACTTCCAACATTTATTGGCTAATGATGGCCTGATTGTTCGCGACCCTCAATTGGAAGGCTGAGGAGGAGTAAACTTTGCAGCCTAGTAAATTGAGCTCCCTAGCGTCCCTCAATGTCGGGAGGGGATCAGGAGTGATCTGCCCCGGCCCTAAGGCCGCCTCCACCACTGCATGAGGAGGGGCTGGATGGTGGGTAAGTGAGGGGAATTCAGGCCCCGGGACTCTATACTTAAGACCAGCTGTATCTGAAACCGGGGAGATGGAACCCGGATTCTGCCAGCGGGAGGAGGCCAAGTCCCAAACGCTGGGGTGGAGGGGCACTGTAACCAGCGCTGCCGATGAAAAGAGTGGCCTGAAAAGAGTGTCCAAGGGCGACTCAGAGGATTGAACCTCCATGCCCATATGGGCAGAAACATGGCACAGGAGGTCAAAGTGTGCCAACAAATCACCAGTTTAGGAAGACGGTACCCGGTTTAGTGTTTTCACCGGTGCCGAGGGGGCCGGTGCCAGCAAGGTTTGAGGAATGTCTTGCAGGGACCAATCTCAGGAGTGATATTGGAAAGTGACGGGCCAAGGCCATTTGGAGCCCCTTGAAGCCCCTTCTCCTGGGCTGGAACAAGGGGAAACCTCTCAGGATTCCCAAGGCGGTACCGGAGACAGGAGGGTGGTATGGTGCCATGGGGATGGCTCCACAGTACCACGACTCCCAGGGGGTTCTAGTGTTCAGGGCCCCAGGGCCGGCGATGGAGAGGGTGAATGGTGCCACATGGGTGGCACCGAGGCCTTTGAAAGGAAGGCCAGCTTCCCCCTTCTGGGTGGCGGTGGAGAAGGGGGCGTAGGCAACAGGAGGCGTGCCCTCGCTGCCTCCACTGCCTCTGGGGTCGGCACTGAGGCCAACCGGTCCCAGGGAGAGCCACGTACCAAGGGGGTGGGGCTGCTTTGGTGCCGCAGTGCCAAAGCCACCGAGCTAGTCCTGCAGCGCCGATGGGTGCGGTGCTGGAAGGCAGGCTCCGGCACTGAGCTGGCACGCAGTGCCACAGGTGGCCCTGAAGCCTCTGAGGAGAAGTGTCAGGCCTGCTGAGAGGCCAGGGCATGATGCCTCTACTCCCTGTCCCTGATGGTCCTGGGTTTAAACGACAGGCAGAGGGAGCACACGGTGACCTCATGGCTTTCACTGAGGCACCGGAGGGACTTCTCGTGGGGATCATCCCGCGGGAAGGCCTTGCCGCACTCGGCACAGGGCTTAAGCCCTGGCATGGTGGACAGCGCCGGAGCACGATGTTCCGGCCCAGAAAGGGAGACCTTCTTCAGGGGGACCAAGTTCACAAATAGGTTCTCCCAGTTGGGCAAGAAGCTCATTCACGATTGAGGAGAAGCTGCTTGTGAAGCAAGGAGCAGGCAGTTCTACCACTGACGCTAAGGCAGAAGAAATGAAACTGGTGAGGGGCCGAGCGGTGGCCACCTATATAGCCACAGGGTGGCGCGGGGTGGCTGCCTGCCCTCTTCTGACAGGCTAGAGCAAAAAGTTCCAACCAATCCGGCACTCCGGCACGGAGGCACCTATTTCTGAATGTATCTGAGCAGCGCTCGAAGAAGAACTGCTATTTCCCACATTTAAATAGCTTGAAATTCCCTCTTGATCATCCCAGCCCCCTTGGCTTTTTCCAGACACACTTTTGTGGATTAGGGTAGCTTCCCCCACAGGCAAATCATTACTCCTAGCAGACCCAGGCTTCGGAACACTCCCTCCCTGAGTCTCAGTGGAGACCAGAGCCATTTCAGGTACAATAGACAAATCCTGAGAAACAAACTTGCAACCAGCAAATACACTGCTACTTTCACCAGTCCAATCTTTTGTAACTGCCACCTCGTCATTACTCCAGCACACATGCTGTTCCCAGACAAATCTTTGGAGGCTGAGGTAGCCTCCTCAATGGGCAAACCAGTACCCCCAGCAGACACAGGTTTTGGACTATTCCCTTCCTGGGTTTCAACTGAAGCCAGATCCACTTCTGGTCCAACAGACAAATCCTGAGAGGCCACCTTTCTACCAACAGACACTTTGCCGCCTTTACCAGACACGCCTCTAGAAACTCCTTGCTTCCAATTGTTCACAGACAGTATGTTAGGGACCATCTCTTTACTAGCAGACACATTGTTGCTTTTCCCATATAAACCCTTTAAAGTTTTCTGGTCCCAATTCCAGGCCTTCTGGCTGTTTGTGGATCTACCTTGGGAGACAGGGATGTCTTTTTTACCAGACACAACATTATTACCAACAAACCAGTATTTGGAGACAGACCCACTGTCCAAACTGCCCTGTTTTGGGGGGGGGGGGGTTGGTTTTTAAACAAATAAAACCAAATCAGTGAAAGTTGTTTACATAATTAGAGTGACACAAAGTAATGTCACTGTAGACACTACTTCCCCTTATTGGTAGAGAGCAGTGGTTCCCAACCTTTTTCAGGCTGGGGACCCCTTTTTAACAAAAATAAACTTTGTGGTCCCCCTGACTGATTATGTAACTTGGCCCATGTGGGCAGACTCTGACCTGGACTGCTCTGGTGGCACCACTGGGATAGCTGGTGAGCAGCGCTGTCGCCACCATAGCTGTGCCACTGGGGAGCCAAGCCACGGCAACTATGGCCCCCTGCCCTTGTCCCTGCTGGGCAGCCATCTCAGCCCCCTCCCCCTGCCAGGATCCGGCCACAGGAGGGGAAAGGCAGCCCTGGCTGGGAGCATTAGGGCCACAGCTAGATTCTGGCCCTGATAGGGAGAGGCTCCGCAGACCCCCTGCAACATGTCTGTGGACCCCCAGGGGTCCCTGGACCACAGGTTAGGAACCACTGGTAGAGGGGCTGTCATTCTTGTCAGTTTTGTGCTGAATTGGACAAGAAAGCCACATGGCATGTTCACTCTCCCACTTAGGGCTGCTGGTTCCTATAGAAATTGGGGAATTTCTCTACTTGCTCCGTGCCTAGGCAGACATGTCAGTTACATGGATGGACTGTGAAATTGACAAAGTTGCCCTTCTTGCGAAGAGCAAAATGCTTTCCTGGGCTCCCAGCTGGGACCTAGGAGGAGAGAAGTCTTCCACAGCTGCCATGGGGAGGAAGGAAGCCCCCATGTGGCTGCCCCTCGCTGGGCAGTCCACAGGGATTTGGGAGCCCATAAGCTGAGAGACGCGGCTGTCAGCTCCCTACACTGCACCTTAGGTTGGCAGAAGTTCTCTGGGTGGGACATACTCCACTGACCCAAAGAAATTAGTGGAGACATGAGGTACTGCTGTACTTATAGGAGTGGCTATAAGGTGACATAACGTATGCTCAGTTACTTTGTTCATATAGACAAGGCCTAAAATTTCATTTAGACAGTAATTTGTTTGTACTGCTCAATATAACAGTCACTGATATGTAAGTACAGTATTTATATGCCAATTAATTTCTTTTATAATTATCAGAAAAATGGGCAAGTAAGTAAATTTTCAGTGATAGAGTGCTGTGATATTTTTGTCTGATTTTTGTAAGCAAGTCGTTCTAAAGTGAGGTGAAACTTGAGGATATGCAAGACAAATTGGACTCCTGGAGCAGTACAGCAGTCTGGGAAGGAAGCAGCTCTAAGATCCCCTAGTTAAACAGCACTATGTCTCTAGGCGACCTTGGGAAATACAAAGTATCTGAAGGAAAAGCTCCTGTGTCAATCTGAGGAGTGGCAATCTTGCAACCCTGACCTTTGCGTCCCCACAGACATCTAGAGGGAATCGCACTGTATTTCCAGCTCTGAAGGCAGCAGCAGCATAGAGGTGAGGGTGGCATAGTATGGGTAGGGGAGGAAAGGCCAGCTTTACAGGTGGGTGAGTAGGTGATTGCCTGTGATCGGGGGGCACCATGGTCATTTAGCCCTGCACACAAAGCAACCGCAAGGGCCATTTAACTCTTGAGCAGTTGGCCTGGAGCCAGGGGTGGTGGGAGGGGTGGTGCTGCCCTAGCCAAGGACTCCAATTGAGTGCTGGGCTCCAGCTACTAGCTCTGGACAGGCTGGAGAGGAACAGGGCTTCCTCTTTCACTGCACGTCACTCCTCGAGTCGTGTCTGATCCACCTCTAGGAACCTCCCCCAGCTGCAGGAAGCTCCTCAGCTGTTGACTGGGAGCCCAGCACTGAAGGCGGTACCACCATCAGCAGCAGTGCAGAAGTGGCGGTGGGATGGTAAGATGTTCCCACCCTTACTTCTGCACTGTTGCTGACAATGATGCTGCCTTTAGAGCTTTGCCTCTTGCAGTAGCTGCCCTCTGGCCATGACCTCTGAAGGCAGCAGCATAGACGTAAGGGTGGCAATACGGCAACCCACTTACAATAGCCCTGCACCCTGTCCTATAAACCCTTTCTGGGGTGGGACCCTTGCAGTTACACCAGTGAAATTTCAGATTTAAATACCTGAAACTGTGACATTTATGAGTTTTAAAATCCCCTGACTGTGAAATTGACCAGTGAATCTGGTAGGGACCTACTTATAGAGCATTCATGGACAGGGCCACCACACGGGGATGAGGGAAGGATATGCTGGACTGCAGGGACCAAGCACAGTTTTTTCAGACCAGTACAAAATCATAACATGGATCCCCCCATCCATGATAATGGCAGTTGGGATCAGGGCCAGGCTCCCCAGTGCTTCCAGTGCACCATGCTCCTCCTCCTCCCCCCCAACACCATCATATGATGACCCTGATTCCAGGATCAGGGTAGGGCCCAGGCTGTAGTAGGACACTGTGAGGTGCAGGAGGTCACTGGCACTGAGCTTATGGGGCTCAAGCCCCAAATGTCGGTGCCAGAGCCCTGAGTCAGCTGCATGCTCAAAGCATGTGAGCCCCAAATGTCCACACCCAAGCCCTGGATCATTTTCTGGGCCAGGTGTGCTCCTGGGGAGCTGGAAGGGTCACACCATTTGTGTTGCAGCCAGAATCCTGAAGTTTACACTGCAATGAAATTGCCATACAGCCAAGCCCTGCAAGCCAGACTCAGCTAGCACAGTCTAGCTGTGAGTTTTTAACAGGGGTGCAGACATACCTATAGTACAGTCAGCATATATAGTAAACAAACTTTTTAAAAAGTGATATAAACATTTTTTCTTTATCTTTCATTGATAGTAATCTTTTGGGCTTTGATCCCACACACCTATACACACGTTTAATTTTACTAACATGAGTAGTTCCACTGATTTCACAGAATCATAGAAGATTTGGGTTGAAAGGGACCTCAGGAAGTCATATAGCCCAACTTCCTGCTCAAAGCAGGACCAATCAATCTCAGCTAAATCATCCCCCCCAGAGCTTTGTCAAGCCGTGCTTTAAAAACCTCTAAGGATAGAGATGCCAACACCTATCTAGGTAACCCACTCCAGTGCTTTAGTAAAGTTAACCATGTGCCTAAGTGTCTGCAACAGGGTGACCAGAAAGCAAATCTGAAAAACTGGGACATGGGACAGGGAGTAAAAAGTGCCTATATAATTTAAAGCCGCAATTAGTGGGAATGTTCCTATAAAACTGAGACATCTGCTCACCCTAAATTTGCAGAATCAGTGCTTTAGGTTTTACCTATAATAAGAGTAGGTTAAAAAATCTTCTTTATTTTAGTAGTGCCCCTCTACTAAGGTGAAAGGAATTAAAGTATCTTGGCTTATTTATAGGAATTATCTATGGTACATAATTTTATTTATCATTATTATTGAAGTGCTTATAATAGTCTGAGCATTGTCTAAGACACAAGATGAAGTAACTCCTTCAGAATTTATAGTCTGCAACACTGATCACAGTCATTTGCTTAACCTTACTACTGTGAACAGTCCCACTGAAATCACTGGAACTATTCATAGTAAGCACGTGCATAAGGGTTTGCTGACTCTCAGCTCTTGCAAAAACTTTACACACTGAGTAATGTCACTGAGCTCAATGGATTACTTGCAGCACATAAAGTTATACAAGTGGCAAAGGGGCAGCTGTGTTAGTCTAGTTGAACAAAACAAACAAGGGGTCCTGTGGCACTTTTAAAGACTAAAAAATTTATTTATCACATGAGCTTTTGTGGGAGAAAATCCCACTTCGTGAGAGACTTTGAAAATGGGGGAACGTACAGAATGGAAGAAAGTAAGTGCAGAAAAGCCTTGGGAGGAATGGGAGGAAAAGAAATTCAGGGAAGGCTTGAGAGAGTGAGGGACTGTCTTGTAGAATAATCTGCACATCCTTGATGATGTGCATCAAGGTCTTACTTCGGAGTTGTACGTGATGACTAGTGGTGTCCTCACTCTCTCAAGCCTTGGGGGACACACCTCTCTCCTTGCTTACAGACAGCCCCCAACCTTAAGCAAATACTCGCCAGCAACTACAGACCTAACAACAGTACCATTAAATCAGGCACATATCCCTGCAACAAACCACACTGCCAAATTTGCCTACATATTTGTACAAAAGAGCTATTACAAGATGTAATAAAACCAGCTACTCCATCAAAGGCTCATTCACCTGCTCATCCATCAATGTGATTTATGCCATCATGTGCCAGAAATGCCCCTCTGTCTTATATATTGGGCAAACAGGACAGTCTCTGAGCAAAAGAATAAACGGGCACAAATCTGACATCAGAAATCACAAAACTGAATTATTTTCTCATTAGAACAGGTGATTTGACCTCATCTTCCTCTATATACTTGTTCTCCAGTGTCTGAATCTTAACAACTGCTTTGATTTGCTGTTGCAGTGTGACCTGATCCTATGACTTACACTTCCCTGCATTTATTTCCTCCCATTCTCTAAGTTCCTCTATCTTCAAAGCATCTGACAAAGTGGAATTTTCTCCCATGAAAACTCATGCAATAAATAAATCTGTTAGTCTTTAAGTGCCACAGGACTCCTTGTTTGTTATACAAGTGGGTAAGTCTTTGTAGAGTCAGGGCTTATGGCCACAATCCCACAAATGCTCAAGTATAGGCGTAGCTTTATTCTCATGATTTGTGAACAGTCACTCTCATGGGCTTCAACGGGAGTGCTCAGATGTATCAAGTGATGCAACTTCATGTTTACAGAATTGAAAGTTTAAGGAACAAACAAAGGAGTAGTTTATTCTAACTGTCAGAGGTAACATGATTGTTTGAGAGATGATGAGTATGAGTTAGTCAGAGAGCCCAGAGTGACGACGGGTTGCATTTATGCAGCTTTATAAGCAATGTGAAAGACTGGGAAGTTGTCAGAAGCAGTATCAGTGATGTTTAGGGTTTCCTTCTGTAGTCATTCCACATTAACTAACAAATATCTTTCCCTGAAAGCTGTGTTGTAGTTTGGCTTAATGAGATGAAAATTAACCACAAAAGGAATCCAATTGTCTTTCTCACTAGATGGAATAGATTTCTTAGCATGATAACAGTTGCCTTCTGAATATATGCAAAAGGTAGAGCAAGTAATACCGATTCCTTCACTGACCGGAAAAGCCATGCTGTTCTTGGTAGGAACAGGAGAGGAAAGGAGATGCCAAAGCCACTAAAGAATCCGGGGGACAGTGCATGCTCAGAAGCGGGCCTCCTGAGGGAATGGGGGTGTGACCTGTCGATGCCTAGGATAGTCATTTGAAAATGCCAAGGTCAGGGCAGGCTGCTAAACGAAAGCAGATTCTCTCAGAATTTATGAGTGACACTGATGTCAGACTTCCCCACCAGCCACAAACAATCAGAGGTGGATTAGGGGCCGCAGGGCGCCACTCCTTCCCAACCAATGCCCTCGCCCTCCATCAGTGGGCCCCCCCATTGGTGGACTCCCCCCACCTGTGGGCCAGTGCTCGGGGGGTGGGCCCCAGGGCTAGAGACAGGCCACAGACTGGCCGGTTGGGCTTCAGAGGTGGCTGGGCCAACTGATATGCAGTACGGCTTCCGATGCAGCCAGATAGTGCACACGCCAGTTGGGACTCAGCCCTACCACCCTGGGCACAGACCAGGCAGGCTGCCACCAGCTTGCCCTGCCCTGGGGGCAGACTCGCCAGCCTAGAGGTGGGATAGGAGCTCAGAGCCCAGCCTCTCATCTGACCTACCCTGCTCCCCTCCCCAGTACCAGCAAGGCGGAAGGCCCCCAAATAGTGGTAGGCCCCTGGCAAAGGCCCTATTAGCCAGTGCGGTAATCCATCCCTGCACACAATGCTTCTGATTCATAGAAGGGACCTCATGAGGTTATCTAGTCCAACCCCCTGCTAAAAGCATGACCACTACCACTAAATCATCCCAGACAGGGTTTTTGTCTAACCAGACCTTAAATGTTTCCAAAGATGGAAATTCCACCACCTCCCTAGGTAACCCATTCCAATGCTACACCACACTTCCAGTGAGAATGTTTTTCCTAATATCCAGCCTTGACCACCCAAGATGCAACTTGAAACCATTGTTCCTTGTTATGTCCTCTGTTACTGCTGGGAACAGCCTAGCTCCCCCCTCTTTGGAGCACCACTTCAAGAAGTTGAAAGTTGCTATCAAATCCTTCAGTCTTTTCTTCAGCAGACTAAATAACCCTAGTTGCTTCAGTCTCTCCTTGTAAGACATGTGCCCCAACCCCCTAATTATTTTCATTGCCCTCCACTGGACTCTTTCTAATTTGTCAACATCCTTTTGGTAGGGTGGAGCCCAAAGCTGGACACAGTATTCCAGCTGTGGCCTCACCGGTGCCGAATAGAGGGGAGTAATCACATCCCTTGATCTGCTGGCAACACTCCTACTGATGCAGCCCAGTATGCCATTGGCCTTTTTGGCAATAAGAAGGATTCCCCACACTGGTTATCAAGAAGCTAAAACAAAATACACTGCTCTTTGCTGCATTTCTCTGGCTCCCAGTCAGCCACTAGGTCCAGTAAACAGATGAGCTATTTAGAATTCCACAGGGCTAGCCATGTCAGCAAAACAAACAAGGGCTATGTCTACACTGACAAATTAGTCTGGACTAAGGAGGTTTAGTCCAGACTAAGTTAGCCCATGGCTACACTAGGCTTTCCCTAGTCTGAACTAAGAAATTTCTTAGTTTGGATTAAGGAAAGCTTAGTTTGAACTTGTAAGTACCAGGGGTTAGTCTGAATTTACACACTTAGTTCGAACTTTAGTTTGAAGTAGATGCAAGCAAGACTCACAATAATGCTTAGTTCGAACTTAAAGTTTGAACTAAGCTAAGTTCGAACTAACTGCATGTTCTATTTTGAACTAAGCATTGGTTCGAACCAGAACACGTTGTTAATTCGAACTAACTAGTTCATGGTTAGCTCGAACTAAGCTTGATCTTAGTTCAGACTAGCAAATCAGAACTAAGTTTGCCAGACGTAGACATAGCCAAGGAGTCCTGTGACATGTTTAAAAACTAACAAATTTATTAAGGCATAAGATTTTGTTGGCTATAACCCACTGTGAAAACTTATGCCTTAATAAATTTGTTAGTCTTTAAACATGCCACAGGATTCTTGGTTTGTTTTGTTAAAATTCTATGCTTTTTACTAAAATGGTTCTCCTGACTCCAGAGGACCCTCTGCCATATTACCAAATCATTATAAATTTGGATCTTATCCAAAATACCATGCTGCCAGCCAATCCTTCAGTAACTAAAACTAAAGGTTTATTATAAAAGGAAATAAAAGTATAAGTGTTAAATGATACAAATTATTTGAAAGTTCATATATATCAAGTTTCCAGTAGACTCATGGAGTTTGCATGCTTGTGTAATCTTTCTGATACACAGCTAGTATCTGGATGGGTCTCAGTACTTTGTTTTACAACTTCAGCTGTAGATGAGATGATGCAGAGATAAGTGAAGGCTGAAGACACTGGTGCTGCTGCCTATTACAATGGATTGGCATGTGGCTTGTTTCAGTTCAAACACAAGCCCTTACATGTAGCATGGAAAAGCCTCAAAGAAAGTTACCTGTTCTTATTAACAAATACAAGAATCCTGGGGCACTTAAAGACCAACACCAGTGGCGTCGCTAGCGTTGGGCACGCCGGGGCACGTGCCCCTGGTCCCAATGCTGGTGCCTCGGATCTCCGGCCCAATCGGGCCAGGGATCCAGGGCCCGATCCCCAGCTGGCCGAGGCAGCAGCGGCGCCATCCCCAGCCGGGGATCTGGGGCCTGGCTGGCCGCCCGGCAGGCCCTACCCCTAGCCAGGGATAGGGCCAGGGGAAGGCCACGCTGCCGCGAGCGGCTCAGCCATGGCACGGCCAGAAGCGGCAGCTGGAAGCCGGGCCCACGCCCGCAGCGGCAGGCGGCCAGGCCCCCCATCTCTGGCCGGGGATGGGGCCGCCGCAGCTGCCAGCGGCCAGGCCCCGTCCCCGGCCGGGGATCCGGGGCTCAGCTGGCCGGCCGCCCGCAGCAGCGGCGGTCCCTTCCCCCGCTGGGGATCTGGGGCCTGGCCAGGGGGCGGGGCCTCTCCCTCCCCGCAACACCTCTGACCAACATATTTATTTATTACATTAGCTTTCATGGGAGAAAATCCCACTTCACAAAGCATCTGACAAACTGGGATTTTCTCCCACAAAAGCTCATTCAATAAATAAATATGTTAGTCTTTAAGAGCCACAGGACTCCTTGTTTGTTTTACTGTACTAGACAAACACACTTGCCCTTTTGGAACCTGTTCTTATGTGTCCTGGTCACTTGCCAGGTGTACCTGGTGTCTCTCCCTTGTCCTGTTATCCCCTGCAAATTTTCTTAATAGGCTACCAAGCTGGCTACTACTGCAGCAACCCTTCCTGGGGAAGGGGGGGGGGTCACCCAAAAATACAACATTGATTGACATACAGATACATCAAACTCACTTTCCAATACAGATATGATGCACATATCATCAGACTGGAACCAAGAGCATCACTGACCTTGGAGAAGACCCAGGGCCCGGATCGTGGTCCTTGCGCCCTGGCTTCAATCTGGAGTCAGGACCCCAGGTTCCTACTGCTGCCAGCCCAACCCCCAATTGCTGTCCAGGGCCAGGACCGGGAGAGGCAGGCGGCACCATGGCCAGCCTGGCCAGAGATACTGGGCTGGGAGAGGCAGGGGCCATGCCAGCCATTTGGGGCACTGGCGCGGGACTCAGAGCACATGCCCCCTGTGCCAGGCGCAGCAACGCCCCTGACTGGGACCCTTCTAACCGCACTTAGCATGGCCTAGCTCATAGGATTTTGACAGCCTGATGTAAAATACCATAACTGGGCCTCCAAAGCCAGGCAGTGTGGGGAGGGGGCTCTGGAGGGCTGGGGGGGACCCCAGAAGTTGCAGGGTGGCCTGGAGCCCCCCAGCTGACCCAGCCCAACAATCTCCGGCGCCCAGCCCCGGCTCACCGCCTGCTGCGCTCACCTGTGCGCAGTGCCCCAGCACAGCCAGGCGCGCCCCTCCCGCTGCCGCAGCAACTCGCCTGCCCCCACTCCGCCCGGGCGGTTGCTATGGACGCGGCCAGGCTGGCGCCCGGCCCATTGTGACGCAACAAAGTGGCGCTGTTGACCGGGTTCCAACGGCGCGCGAAAGTCCCGGCGCACCCCTGCGCGAGGAAGAAAGGTGCAGGGGGCGCAGCTGAGGACTGGCTACGGGGGAAGGAGCGCAGTTTGCAGGCAGACAGCTCGGGGCACGGGCTAGCTGCGCCTGACCGCAGTTAGAGGCCAGGAGGGGACAGCCGGGAGGCTAGGACCAAGGCTCCACCCTTCGCACATGTTTGGGGGCTCACCTCCAGCTCTCTTCCCCCCGTGGGTACTCGAGCCACTCAGAGCTCCCACCAACTCTCTCCCCTTTCCAAAGGCTCTTGTCACTTCCTGGCATTGGAGGGAGTGCACAGCCCCCAGCGCCGCCCAGAGCTGCTGTCCTTCCTGCGGAGCCTGCGGTGGCCTACAAAGTGCAGAGCTGGGGGCAGGTAGGCAGGCTGAGTTGCGAGGCTGAGAAGATGGGCAAAGGTTGTGCTCCAGAAATGAATCCCATGTTTTTTTTAAGATTCACGCATCGGGTTGCTGGGTACCAAAGCATGGAAAGAAGGACGGGGGAGTATGAAAAGGAGGACATTGGAGGACACATGGAGAAAATGTAGTATTAATGTCATATGCTTCTGTTTTTAGGGGGTCCTGCAATGCTTCCCTCTAATATTAGGGTGTTCTGGGGCTTCCAGCATACTTTAACCCTTGTAAGTAAAACGCCAGAAAAAATCCTGGATTTTTAAAATGCCAGCTGGATAGAGGACGTGAAGGTAAAAAGGAGGACATGTCCTCCTTTGCCTGACATCTGGTAACCCTATTCATGCATCACTGTTTTTCTTTTGACATGCCTGGCTGGCCTTCATCACTGCTAGAAAGCTTGGCAAAATAGAGTGGTGACCTGTCACTTTGTCTCCAGATTCCTCACCTTTACCTGAACAAATCTAAGTTCTTCCCCTGTCCATAGGGTTACCAGATGCCAGGCAAAAGGAGGACAGGTCTTCCTTTTTACCTTCACATCCTCCACCTGGCAGGCATTTTAAAAACATGATTTTGTCTGGCTTTTTATTTATAGGGGTTAAAGTATGCTGGAATGCCCCAGAACACCCTCTTTTTAGGGGGAAGCATTCCAGGGCTCCCTAAAAACAGAAGAATATTACATTAATATTACATTTTCTCCATGTGTCCTCCAATGTCCTTTTCATACTTCCCTGTCCTCCTTTCCATGCTTTGGTATCTGGTAACTCTACCTATCCATCATATGGTTGCACAGGGATTTTTTTCAAAAGCATTTTCTTGGGGGTACCTTTGCGATTGCCAGTCATTTTCTTGCCCATATGTGGTGGTTTTTCAGTGTTTTCCCACCCTATCTACAACCAGGTCTGTGACCAATCCAGTAAGAAAAAGCCAGCAATAATATATCTTTGTTCTGTTTTATTGATATGGACAGTTGCTACTAGACTGTAAGCACATCCATCATCACATCAGGTTGCTCAGATCTGTAATTTCTCTTTTCAGCTTCAATGACATTTGGTATCAAGCCTATTACAAATTTACCACATTGCCTTGAGGACATAGTCAGCAGCAATAACTTTGAAAGAGAATGATACCCAGGTAATATAAGCCATGTGTGATATTACGGATTACATTCACCCACTGTCACTGATACTTAGTCTTTCATTCTTCTTCTGCAAATAAAAAGTACTTCTCAGTAGCTGAGAGTGAGTGATCAAACAAGTTTAATTAATGTTTGCACAGGCAATTTTTGACTGGTTCTAGCTGGCCCCCCACTTATGCAAGTTAAAGCAAAGCAGATGCTATTTTTTCATGCACATGGGCAGACATGAAAATCATATTTGAATTGTAGCATTACAGTGGGATTGATATTAAGTCTATCCTGATGTGTGAAAGATTTTATAGTTGCAGATAAGTTTCTTGCCACATATCTGCAGTTTTGTTCTGAATGCAGAATAAATAGCACTTCATTATGTTAGACACTTTCAGTTAAACTATGAATATTTTCTACTAGGGAGAAAGCAGATGTCAGACTCAGGACTGGGAGGGTCTCCAACTAATCACTTTAGTGGCACTTCTGTGACTGATCTCCAAAGTACATTTGGATATTGTTACAAAAACTCCTGATTTTGTGCCTCCACCACTGTCAATGAAATTCACGACTATTCCACTTTAGTGAAGACTTATATCTTATTCCAGATGTTTGCACATTCTCAAAGTACTAGTCACTATTTACCTATCTGTTTTTGGTTTGTTTGTTTTTTTTTTGTTAAATCAAGACCCTATAGGAGGGGTTAGCTCTGGAAAGCAGTTTGATCCAGATCTTAAAGGTAATATAAATGGATAGATAAATGCAAAGATAGATGGTGAATGATCACATGAAACACAGAAGTGATTATCTTCCTCTAATGGCTTTAAAGATTTTATGTTTTTAGGACATTGTACCTTAGCTGACGCAGAATATGGTGGTGAAACTGGTCTTTCAGTCACTGAGATGTATCTTCCTAACATCATGGGACCAGCTAACAAAAACCAAAACTAATGTGTTTCTTCCAAACCCACCAGTGATAACCCATCTATACAAGTGGTACTGTGTAGACTTCAAACAAATCTGCAGTCATCTTTTAATATTCTACAGCATCCCTCTCATCATCTAAAAAATTCTGCCTGCATTATCTGTAGATTTAGTGGGCCTAGAACCATTTCTTTTCCTGTGTTCCCTCTCAGCACTGATGCTTATCAAGAAAATGGTATTTAAATTAATGAATCCACATAAATTTTCTAAACAAGGCAGATGAGTATTAGCATCCCCATTCTACAAATAAGGAAGTAAGCAAAAAGCTTTTATAAAGGCTAAAAAATAACTTGGACTCTGATTCTGCAAGGACTTAAGCATGGGTTTGGCTCTTGAACTCAAAGGGACTGCACATCTTCCATACATCCTTTACACTATTGGAATTTACTGTGAGCACAATAACAGAGGAAATGAAAATAAAAATTCATGAGCGCTCTTAAGAAATGCAGTGATGAGAGATATAAATGACTAAGTTGCAGATCACAACAAAAATTCCTCAGGCATTTTACTAGAGAACGAAACTTGCTGAAACTTGAAAGATTCATTAAGTTGCCAACAGTCTCATATTACAAGGGACATCCCTGATTTTTCTTCATATCTGTACAACAGAATTAGGAGTTGTTGAGTCCTGCAAAAATATCTCTGGTGAATGTAGGTAGTTACTAGGTAAGTGCTGCTTAATAATGGAAAGAGGAGCAGAGCTGCTAAGAAAACAGTCCCTTATTTTTGAAATACAATGTTGGCAACCCAAATGTGGCCACCTGTAATAAACCAGCATCAAGGACAAGTAGATTTCTTGAAGGTTACAAACATTGAGCTCCTATGTGTTCCAGATGCCCACGCAATCTTCCCAGATGCAGGTGAGATGACCTGATTTTACCAGCCTCAGTTTCTTCTCCCAGTCACAGAGATACAAGGCTGAGTTTGAACTTGACCTCCCATATGATCTCATCCCATCCACTAATCCAAATGAGCTATGACTTATGGCAGTCTTTAGTTTCAGAAATGAAGCAGTGCATAAACCAGCATAATCCTCACCATCTCCTGGGATGACTATGAGTGTGTCAGAGAAATGAGGTTCCCAAAGCTAATTTGAAGTTAGCCAACCAGCTCAATTTAAACTCCTAAATAATTTTACACATTATTGATTTCAGGAAAAAAAATGCAAGTGGCAAAAGAAGCAGTCACTTGCAGTTAATCAAGATCCTGTTGCACTGTTTGCAAGAGTTGGGGGAGGGGAGGTCCAAACTGATAAAACCAGATTCCAGCTCTAGGAATTATATTTATATTGTATTTACAAAAGATTATTTGTCATTTCTTGTCTTGTTAACAACCTAGATAAATGGGAGAGGGGGAGGTGAAACAATCCCTGAGTGTACCATACCACCCAACAAACAGGTTGTGAAAAACAGATTTTCGCAACTATACTAGGCAGAATTGCCCCCAGTCCATGCAGCTGGTCTAGCCACTCTAATGGAAACTGCTTTGAAGATCAGTTGTTGGACATTGTTTCAGAAAAGGTCAGTTTTTCATGTAGATGCAGCCCCTAAGTGCAAAGTAATATTTATTCCCCCAGAAAAATTCTATTCCAATGATGACTTCATTCACAAAACAGTGACTTTAATAGATACCATCTCTTCTGCTAATTTGCCTTATTAATCCTTCATTATTGCAGGACAAAGTTTATTCCCACTGCACAGACCCTCTTAACACTGTATCCTCTCCTGGAGAATGGAAAGAAGCAGCAGGACCTGCACAGGATATGTGGAACATGGAAGACAATGCCTTTTCAAAGTTCAGTTACATTTTAGGGATCCTTTATTTTTCACTTTTATTTATTTATTAATTTATTTATGGAAGGGGTAGTGCATGCACTTCTCTATCCTGGGCAGGATTAAATAAGAATGGAATATTCAGTTAGTTACTCATAGTGACCTAAAGGAGAACTCTGTGTAGCTTTAAAGTTTGTCTCTTGCACCAACAGAACTTGGTCCAATAAAAGATATTACCTCATCCACCTTGTCTCTCTATTTAGATTGTAAGTTCTTTCAGGTAGTAACTGTTTCTATTTATGCATCTATACAATATCTGGAAGAATAGGGGTCTAACATTAAACAAAGCTTCTTGGTACTATCATAGTATAAATACTAAGAACTCATGAGTTCCTGGCTCCTATGGTTAGCTAGTCCTTTCCTCCCTATATCAAGTTAAAGAATTTTTTTTAACAATCACAAAATGTTTACTGATTATTCTACCAACTATATAGCTAATCAAAAATATTTTTTAAAAATGTTAAAATTAAAAACACTTATTTTTAAAACAATAAGAACAGAAGAACATATTTAATAAGAATATTTTCTGCCACCAATGCTCATGTGCTAAATAAATCTGTTAGTCTTTAAAAAAGCCAGCAGACACCTTGTTTGTTTTGCTGAACTAGACCAACATGGCTACTGCTCATTTGGAACGTAAGGGGTAACAGCTCATTTAGACTCCATCATTTCTTATGAATAGGTGGGATTGTATTTTCCAGTGTATATTACTTTCCATTTATCAACATTGAACTCCTTCTGCCATGTTGTTGCCCAGTTTTTCAGTTTTGTGAGATTCCTTTGCAATTCTTCACAGTCTTGTTTTGGATTTAACTTTCTTGAGTAGTTTTGTTATCATCTGCAAATTTTGACATTTTACTCCCCTTTCAATAGATCCTTTGTGAATATGTTGAATACAGTATAGATCCATTAATGGGCAGATGTCAGGAGACAAGCTATCGGGACCATGTGTAAAAGTGACTGCATGTAAAGAGTACCATGCATGGGCTATCTGGCTACCATGACTTGATTTCATTAAAAAAATGTATAAATATATATATACAGTAATTCATATATTTTTATATAAAAAATACAAAAATACAAAAACTATAAAAAAGAGAAATGCATCAGGCTAGGAGATTTTAAATCTCCCACCCAGACCGTGCTCTGACTGAGCATGCTCAGAGGCTCTGAGCATGCTCAGTGAGAGCAGGCTCCAGGTGGGAGCCTCGGCTCAGGCTGGGGTCACTCCACATGGCGGCTAGATAAGGGTGCCATAGGGGGGTGGTTCAGGGACAAGCAAGCCGGCCTGGCATGGAAAGGGTGCAGGGGAGGGGGTTGGGTTGGGGCAGCGGGGGAGGATAGCGCAGCATGCTGGGGGGTTGGGGAAGGGTTGGGGGACCAGTGGTGAGATGGGTGGTTTGGGAGGGGTTGGGGAAAGGTTCAGGGTACCAGAGGTGAGACGGGGGCCATCACTAAGTGAACATATATTTAGCCCCACACTGAAGTTTTAGATGCCATGTGTTAATGAGTTTCATGTTATGTTGGTAGCTTTGGGGGACATGATGCTAGCACGTGTTAAATGGATTCATGGGTAAATCGATTGATGCTGTACTACAATTCCAGTAGAGATCCCTGGAGGTCACCACTATTTATCTTCCTCCAATCTGAAAACTCACAGTTTATGTCCATTCTTTGGTTTCTAGCTTTTAACCAGTTTTTGATCCAGTAGAGGACATTCCCTTTTATTCAATATCAGCTTACTTTCCTTAAAGCCTTTAGTGAGGGACATCATCAAAAGCTTTCTGAAAATCTCTGTAGGTTCTGTCCACTGATCACCTTTGTCTGCATACTTGTTGAGTCTATTAAAAAAATTATAGTAATTGGTGAGGCATGATTTCCCTTTACAAAAAAAAGTGTTGACTCCTCCCCAAGAAATCATGTTTCTTTATGTGTCTGATAATTGTCTTTTACTATAGTTTCAATCAGTTTGCCTGGGACAGGTATTAGGCTTGGAGCTTTTAACTTTTTCTCTTACTAGCTATGTCGTAAAGTCAGGGTTGTTTTTTTTTTTGTTTTTGTTTTTGTTTTTTTGTTTTTTGTTTTTGCTTTGTATTTTGAACCCTGTTAACTCATTTAAACACTAGATCTTCCTGTGTAGGATGGGCTGTATAATTCTTAGAACCTGGGAGTATTACTGTTGCACTTGTTTTTAAATTAGCAAGTAAGCAGCATGTATGTGACACCAAAGATGTTTTATGTCTTGATTAAAGAATGTCACTTGATAGCTTTACTTTCAACATTTCATGAAAATCGTTACTATTACTACTGATTTTTGTCAGCATCTCCATGAATGTATGTGAAATCAGCATCTTTGCCATACTTGTGTTCTCCCTAGACTGGCGTTTGTCAACCAATGTTCTGTGGAAAACTGGTGCTTCTCAGACATGGTGCAGGTGTTCCATGACCCACTCTGACCCATGTTGGGGAGGAGCAATTTAATGCCCTGCCACAGCAAAGCTTCCAGGTATGTGGCAGATGTAGATGCCCATATGGAAGCTTTGCTGTGACTGGGCTGTACACCTCTTGCCATTGTTACCAGCTTTTTCAAGAATGTGTTCATTAAGTGTGCCACAATAATTAATTGACACCTGTAGGTGTTCCTCAGACCACTAATGTTTGAGAAACAGTGCCCTAGACTAGTTCATGCTCTTTATTTACCAGCTTGGTTTGGCTAAAGTGGGCAATCCAGTGGGGTAAACTTTTAAATAGCTTTAAATTGTGCAAAACATCACCACTCTGCCTTATGGCAGAAGATTAATTAGGCCTTGTCTTATGCTGGGGACTGAGCCAGCCACGATCAGCCACAGGCAACCAACCCCAAGTGTGGAAAAAGAAGTGCTGGTGGGATTTAAACGTCTTGCAAAGGAGGGTGAATGCAGCCAATGCAATTCTACCTTTGCCAGCCTCCACAATGTCTGAGTCCCAGACAAGCACATGTAACCCATATGCCTAAAAAGGTGCAATCTCTTTCAGGGGCTGGGTTATGTTGCTGGGAAGATTTTGCAGCCTAGAAACCAGAACTTTCTGGTTAGAGGGTGTGGTAGCACATTGAGCATGCCCCACAAGTTTTATTGTCATGCTGGAGTTACATGCCCAGGGAGAAACCTGAGAAGAGCAGCCTGGAGAGGAGTAAATAGAGAGAGCTGAAGTGTCCGTGTGCTCAGGGACTGAGTGCAAGGGACTGCGTGAGAGTGGACTGCAGGATGTTTTCTCTCCCTTTTGGACAGTTTCGCAGGGGAGTTGTCTACAGTAGAACTGAGAGCTGGTTGGCCAGTGACCTGATTGTGTGGTGCTAGCTATGCAGGAGGAAGAAAGGACTGCATGGCATTCGCCTGAAGATTCCTGCAGCCAGAGGAGATGACGATGGCTTTTGTTGTTGCATTTAAGCTTCACGGACTTAAAAGACTGCAATTGACATACGGATGACTCCACCGGAACATTGGGACTCTTGGGTTTCTTACTGTTTTGTTTAAACTTATGATTGTTTCTTCAGGTCTGTTCAGTTAGCTAAGAAAGTTCATTGTATGTTTATGCTGAGTGGTAGTTTAACGTGGGATAGGAACTCTGAGCAGTCTTCGCAGGGAGTCCTGAACAGACTGGATCCTGGCTCTGCAGGGGGCAGACAAATGAATTTGAGCCCACGCTAGCCGGTTACACACGGACAAGGCCCGGCCTCCACACGCAGCCAAGACAAGGCCTGAGCCGCCCCCTGCCCTTCCTACCCACGCAGCTCCAGGCCCCGCCCAGCAGAACGCCCCCCGACAGCTACTGGCGGCCGGCAGGGGGCGGGACGCCTATTGGCCAATCAGCGCGCCGGAGCTCACGCCCTCCCTCATCATGTGACCGCGAGCAGCCGCAGCCCGGCTTCGTGGTGACCCGGAAGTAGATGCGGGACGGCGGGTCCTGGCCTGGGTCGTTGTCATCCGCGGCGCTTGCCAGGCGTCCTCGCGCTCCTCCATGCAGCCGCGGCGCCCCGAGAGCTTCGATGGGTTGGGCTACCGAGGGGGCGGCCGGGAGGAGCCGGGCCCCGGGGCGGGCGCGGGGTTTGCGGCCAAGCCCTTTAGCTCCGCCGACCTGAGTCACTGGGTCTCCACCCCCCCCCGACATCCCCGGCAGCCGCAACCTGCACTGGGGGGAGCGGACCCCGCAGTACGGGGCCGGCCCAGCCGGGACCCCCCTGGGAGGAGTCGGCCTCAACGACGAGCCCTACCCGGCGGGCGCCGGCTCCAGCTCCGGTAAGGGCCGGGCCGGGCGAAGGGACTCGCTGTGGGGCAGGTGGGGGGCACCGCAGGGTGGTGCCGGAACCGTAGAGGGAGAAATCGACCAGTGGTTCCCAGCCCTTTCTCCGCCCTGGCACACCTTGCTACCTTTAATTAGTTTGAGGCACACCGCCCCGAGCTTCCAAATGAGCTCATGAATATTCATGAGCCAGTGAACCAATGCAGAGCTTTTGGAGCAGTTTTTCCAAAAAAAAAAAAAAAAAGTGGCCCGCTTGCTCAGACCTGATGGCGTTGCACACTGGCATAGACGGTTAGTCAGGTATCTAGCCTGATTTTTGTTCCGGTTTTGCAACTGTCTCAAGTAGAGAAAATGATACAAAATTAGCTGCAGCCTTTTTTCCTGGCAGGCAGGGCATTGCCCATGTCCCAGCACCTGTTATGGGAGCGGCACCCAAAGGCATCAGTGTCATGCAGTATAAAGGAGGCTCTGCCCCAGAGAGTTTACAGTCTAATCTGACATGCCTCATATCAGCTGGGTGATGGGGAGTGGAGAGCAGCTGAGTCAAGGGTTGTGATGCGTGGGATCCTTTGATTATGCTTGCTTCATTGCATTTCTCTCTCTTCCAGTGTTCCCTCTTATTTTGTGTGCACAAAGAATTTCTTTGTGTGTGCTAATGTTAGCACCATTCAATTTTTTTGTGCGCAGTTTATTTTGTTGTGGGAGCTGGGTTCGTGACCTGTGTGTGCACACGCATGCGCACAGCTTAGAGAAAACCGAGCTCTCCTCCCTGTATCTTCCCCCAATTTTCAAGCATCCAACAAAATGGGATTTTTCTCCCATAAAATCCCGTACGATGAATAAATTTGTGTGCTAGAGGAGTCCTTGTTTGTTTTGCTGTCCTAGACTAACATGGCTGCTCTTCTGGAGCCAATGGTATGATAGTGGCTACCCAAAGAAGGTATTTGGTTAGTTTCACTAAATAACTGCATTGGACTAATGAATGAACTCACTAAGTGGTGATCCAGCAGAAATAAATTTTGAGGAGGAATTCAGGATGGGAAGGGATTGTGGCTTTGCAAACACTTAAGGCCTCTTCTACACTTGCAGTGCTGCAGCAGCACCACTGTAGCCCTTAGTGAAGATGCTACCTGTGCTGACAGGAGAGTTTCTCCCATTGGTGTAGGACCAGTTCTCCGTCTCCACAAGAGGCAGCTGTTGTGTTGACAGGAGAAATCTTTCCATGGGCAGAGTATTGTCTACATTAGGAATTATGTCCATATGCAATTTATATGAAAAATCCATATCCCTGCGTGACACAATTATTGTAAATGTTAAAAATAGGCAGGGCTGACCCAAGGTTTTTTCGATGCTCTAGGTGGCTGTGATTTTGGTGCCCCTCCTCCCCCTTTGGTATGCTCCCCAGCCTGGGCAGGTGGCAGGTGGGCGCCGTGCAGGCTATCAGGCCAAATTGTGTCAGTGCTGCCACTCTCATGGCTGGGGCCTGCTCCCCACCCACCGCCCAATGCCAGTGGAGCAGGGCAGGAAGCTTGCTGGCCCCAGCCCAGCCCTTGGCGCCCCCTCCTGGTTGGTGCCCTTGGTAACCACCTAGGTCACCTCTATGGACAGACTGGCCCTGGAAATAGGGATGTTGTCATGCACCTGGGCTTGAAATAATAATAACCTGTGTACATGGTTTCCATCTTCTGTACTCCTACTATAAAAATTGTTCCATCACTATTGGTAGTTGTACCAACATAAGCTGGTAGCGTAAACCAAGCCCAACATTTTCAGAGAAATCAACAAGTGTGCCAACTTCCACTTATTCTCCAGCTCTGCTGGCACCCCACTTACTTCAGAATCTAGTTCAGAACTGTTTTCCTTGCTTTTTATAAGTCTTCTTGGCTGTACCAGGCTATCTAATGAGCCACTGTTGTAGAATCTAGTTGTGTAGCATTGACTTCATGTCTGGCTTCCTACTTGGTGTCACCACATCTGGTGTGAAAGTTTTCTACCTTGAAGAGCCTCTAAAATAAACTTTCCTCAGTCTTGCCATCACATTGAATCTCTTATTTTTACATGTCGCCTGAAAGTGTTTTGGTTGGTTGGTTTTTTGTTTTCCCATTTTTCCAATTTTGCTTTCATTTATTTTTCTGTCCACATTTTGTGACTTGCATCTGGAGAGTGGACTATAGCCACTGTGGGAAGGTCTGCCACTTGCACATTGAGTTCGTCTCACCCTGTTACCAAGCATCACTGGCTGACTTCATTTTCCCTTTCATCTTCAAGATGTTGGATGGTCATATGTTTTGTAAAATATTTTGTCAGTATTTTTGTTTGTGTATTTTCTTCTCTGATTCTGAAACTCTTACTGAATGTCTGAAGTATTTTCAGACATGCTACATAAAATAGTTTGTCTTCTGCTCGCAGTACTGCTTTGGTAGGTACTAAATACAGTAAATGTTTAGACAGTGTTCTCTTTTAGCAGATATTGCACATCTTAAACCCAGTTTTACCTCAAATCCATGCAAACTTAAGCATTTGCTTTTGTATTTTGACATAAAAACTTGAACATAGTAAGGAAGTTTCTCCTAATATCCAGCCTGGACCGCCCCAGCTGTAACTTGAAACCATTGCTTCTCGTTCTGCCCTCTGTTACTACCGAGAACAGTCGAGCTCCATCCTCCTTGGAGCAACCCTTCAAGTAGTTGAAGGTTGCTATCAAATCCCCCCTCAGTCTTCTCTTCTGCAGGCTAAATAAGCCTAGTTCCTTCAGTCTTTCTTCATAGGGCTTGTGCTCCAGCCCTTTGATCATTTTTGTTGCCCTCCTCTGGACTCTCTCTAATTTGTCCATGTCCTTTTTGTAGTGGGGAGCCCAAAACTGGACACAGTATTCCAGATGTGGCCTCACTAGTGCAGAATAGAGGGGAATGATCACATCCCTCGATCTGCTGGCAACACTTCTTCTGATGCAGCCCAGTATGCCATTGGCCTTTCTGGCAGCAAGAGCACACTGCTGACTCATATCCAGCTTCCCATCCACCATGACTCCCAGGTCCTTTTCTCCAGTGCTGCTATTTAGCTGATCACTCCCCAGCCTGTAACAGTACATGGGGTTTTTTCGTCCCAAGTGCAGGATTTTACACTTGTCCTTGTTGAACCTCATGAGATTCCTCTTGGCCCACTGCTCCAATTTGTCTAGGTCTCCCTGAATCCTGTCCCTGCCCTCTAGGGTGTCTACTGTTCCTCCCAGGTTGGTATCATCCGCAAACTTACTAAGTGTGCAATCTATCCCATCATCCAGATCATTGATGAAAACATTGAACAGAACTGGCCCCAGGACCGACCCCTGGGGCACACCACTCGTTACTGCTTGCCAACTTGACATGGAGCCATTGATTCCTACACGCTGAAACCGTTGTTCTAGCCAGTTTTCTATCCACCTTACAGTCCACGCATCTAACCCATACTTCCTTAATTTGCTAATGAGAATGCTGTGGGAAACCGTATCAAAAGCCTTGCTAAAGTCAAGGTATATCACATCAACGGCTCTTCCTGCATCCACAAATCCAGTCATCTCATCATAGAAGGCGATGAGGTTGGTCAGGCATGATTTACCCTTGGTGAATCCATGCTGACTGTTCCTGATTACTCTATTTTCCTCCAAGTGTTTCAGGATCGATTCTTTGAGAAGCTGCTCCATGATTTTTCCGGGGATTGAGGTGAGGCTGACAGGTCTGTAATTCCCAGGATCATCCTTTTTGCCTTTCTTGAAGATAGGTACTATATTTGCTTTTTTCCAGTCCTCTGGCACCTCCCCTGTTCGCCATGAGTTTTCAAAGATAATGGCCAACGGTACTGCTATCTCATCAGCCAGCTCCCTCAGCACCCTCGGATGCAGTTCATCCGGCCCCATGGACTTGTGCACGTCTAGTTTCTTTAAGCAGTCCCTAACCTGACCTTCTGTCACCAAGGGCCTCTCTTCTTCTCCCCAGTCTACCGTACCTAGTGTAGTGGGCTGGGAGCTGACCCTGCTTTTGAAAACTGAAGTAAAAAAAGCATTGAGCACTTCAGCTTTTTCCTCATCCTCTGTCATGAGGATGCCTGCCCCATTCAGTAAGGGACCTACACCATCCCTGATCCTCTTCTTGTTATTGATATACTTGTAGAACCCCTTCCTGTTATCCTTCAGATCCCTTGCTAGTCGCAACTCCATTTGTCCTTTGGCCTTTCTGATTTTATCCCTGCAGTCCCGAGCAATGTCTTTATATGCCTCCTTAGTCATCTGTCCTAGCTTCCACTTCCTGTAAGTGTCCTTTTTATGCTTCAGCTCAGTGCAGAGCTCTCTGTTAAGCCACAGTGGGCGCCTTCCACATTTGCTGTGCTTTCTCCTTATCGGAATCGTATCTTCCTGTGCCCTTAGCAGGGTTTCTTTAAAATGCACCCAACTCTCTTGGACACCTTTCCCCTTCAGATCAGCCTCCCAAGGGATCCTGCCCATCAGTTCCCTGAGGGAGCCAAAATCTGCTTTTCTGAAGTCCAGGGTCTGCGTTTTGCTGCTTTCCTTTAATCATCAACTTGAACTCAATCATTTCATGGTCACTGCTACCCAGTCTGCTGTTCACTTCTACTTCCCTGATACATTCTTCTCTATTTGTGAGCAGCAGATCAGGAGGTGCAAGGCCCCTAGTTGGTTGCTCCAGCATTTGTACCAGGAAGTTGTCCTCAACACTCTCCAGAAACTTCCTGGATTGCCTGTGCACTGCTGTATTGGCCTTCCAGCAGATGTCAGGGTAATTGAAGTCCCCCATGAGAACCAGGGCCTGTGCTCTAGAAACTTCTGTCAGTTGTCCACAGAATGCCTCATCCACCTCCTCCTTCTGATCTGGTGGTCTGTAGCAGACACCTACCACAACATCCCCCTTGTTGCTCTCCCCTCTAAACTTAACCCACAGACTTTCAACTGGCTTGTTTCCACTTTCATAATGAAGCTCTGAGCAGTCATAGAGCTCCTTTACATATAGTGCTACTCCTCCCCCTTTCCTTCCCTGCCTGTCCTTCCTGAACAGTTTATACCCATCTATTGCAGAGCTCCAGTCATGCAAACTATCCCACCACGTCTCTGTTATCCCAATCATGTCATAGTTGTTAGTACTGGCACAGACAACCAATTCCTCCTGCTTGTTTCCCAGGTTCCTTGCATTTGTGTATAGGCACCTAAGATACCCAGCTGATTGCCCTACTTTCCCATTTTGATTTTCAATTCTATTGTATCTACCTCCCTGGATTTTCTTTTCGTGTTGACCTCCCCCACCTGCCTCAGGCATTAGGGCTTCATTAGAGCACCTAAGAAGGTTATTTGATTGATTCCCCCCGTACGTTCCAACTATCCTCTCTTCTATCCCTGTAGTTACAGTCCCGGCACCCCCCAAGTTCCATCCCATCCCCTTGGTCTCCCACATAGTCACTTACCTGTGGGCTTTGGTCTCCTTCCCCCTTCAGACCTAGTTTAAAGCCCTCCTCACTAGGTCAGCCAGTCTGCGTCCAAATACGCTCTTCCCCTTCCTCGAAAGATGGAGTCCATCTCTGCCAAGCAGTCCTTCTTCCTGAAACAGCAACCCATGGTCAAGGAAGCCAAAGCCCTCCTGACGACACCATCTTCGCAGCCAAGCGTTCATCTCCAGGATGCATCTGTCTCTGCTCAGGCCTCTACCCTTGACCGGAAGAATCGAGGAGACCACCACCTGTGCTCCAAACTCCTTCACCCGCGCTCCCAGAGCCCTGAAGTCACCTTTGATCTGCCGAGGATCACCTCTTGCAGTATCATTGGTTCCTACATGGATGAGAAGCCTTGTCTTCAAGGCCTTGTCTACATTTAAAAAATAAGTTGAAGTATGTTAAGTCACCTTACAGCCACCACTATAATTACAATAGTGGCTAATGTCCACACTGACTTCCTTTACATTAGTGAACTGCATCTTCACCAGGAGCACTTCTGCTGACCTGAGGGGTAGTGCAGGGACCTGAGTGCTCCATGTCTCAGTTCTCTGCTGGGGGCCCAGAGAAAATTAATATGTTGGCATGCACATTGGCATTTGTGGAATCACTGTGGGCTGCCCCTTTTTCCATTTGCAGCTGGGAGCCTAGGGAAGCCACCGGCAATGTCTTCTCTCCCCTTTCGTTGCTGGGAGGTGGAAGAATCTGCCCTGAGCTTCTCTGCTCCCTGCTCTCCCCCAGAAGGGGTGGTCATGTCAATTTCATAGTTCAGTCCTGTAGTTGACAGCACTGCCCTGGCAGAGAGCAGGTAGAAAAACACCTGAGCGCCTCACCTCACCCCCAGCCAAGAACCAGCAGGGCTTTCACCAGCCTGGGGTTTTCATTCTAGTCCCATGTTACAGCAGGCTGGGACATTGACAAGAATGACACCCTTCCCTCTGATGAAACAGGGTGTAGTGTCCACATTGACAGTGAATTGCCCTGACTAACAGCCTATGCCTTTCCTCAACGTGGTTTTATTTTGTGGGAAAAAACAGGGGAGTTTTGTTGGTAGGGTGCTGATTGCAGTGCATATACCACCACTGACTTTGGTCAACAAATCTCTCTAGTGTAGACCAGGCTTTAGTTAAATAGATATTATATAATGCCCATATGTGCATATTAAGCTCATAATAGAACCACACAATACATTGTTAATGAAAAATGCAAGTTGAGCACTCTTCTTTTTATAATATAAAGTATTTATATATTCATATAACTAGTAGCACCCAAATTAGCATAAATAACCCACCTCTGAGTGCAGCCAAAAATCTGAGGCAATGAATAGGCCTTGCAACAGTTTTTTAAAGAGTACAAATTTTGTCTTATCAGTTAACCAGGTTTCACTTTCCCGGTGTTGGACACCAAGATGTTAATTGTCTGTTTTCTTGCTGCAAAATTCAGTAGACAAGAACTTAAAAAAAACTTTCAGGCTTTTATGTGTCATGAAGTAAAAAATGGATAAACACAAATTTTTCACTTGCAGGTCTTCCTGTGTATTTGTGAGGTGGTTAACACATGCTACTGGAAATATTATCATTTTTTTTGTAATAAAGTAGCTTGTGCTGATAATTCTGTTGCCTTCCAAAGGTTTGAATTTTTTCTTCTAATGTTCCATTGGTTTAGTAGTGCTAAAAGTTGGCCTTCTGAGACAGCAGGATCAATTTTTTACTTATTTCCTACTACTGCTTTTCCCTAGTCTTTTGGCACCTCTCCCTTTTTGATAAGTCTTTGAAAATAATTCAGTGATGTAAGATGAGAAGGGAAGTGATGATGCTACTACTGCAGGAGTATAGTATCTGCATCCTGTGTCTTCTGAGGGGGCATGCTGAAATATGGCTGCTTGTCTCGTTCAGCGCTTTGAACGCCCCAAACACAAAGCTGTGGAGAGCTGTTTTCTGGTCTGGGAGGAATGTGAGAGTTCATTCCTTGGGCTCTCCTCAGGATCTGAGAGTACTTGCAGGAGAAATTCATGTCACCTGGCAAGCTAAGGACTCCAGTCTCTCTAAAGAGGATTGGAGTGGAAAGCTTGCAGCTCAGATACTCAGTAGTTCTACTGACAGAGACCTTGAAGCAAAGAGTAAATATCTGGAGAGCAAGTATCCAAAGTTTTTATCTCTCCTTTGTAAGTTATAGGTCAGAGAGAGAGTGCATATTTCATTGAGCAAGAAATTTTTGTGTGTTCTGATATTGAAGGTTTGGGTAAGGAAAATTGGTAGCTGGGGATAGCACACAACAGATGGAGGGATCTGACTCTTTTCCAAACTCTTATTTGGAAAGCTCACTGTGGCGGAAAAAGACTGAAGGTTGGTTAATATTGTAATAGTATCTTCAAGTGTAAAGTGGTTAGTGAACTGAGGCTAGGATTTTGAAATCTGGATGCCTAAAATTAGGCTTCTAAATCCATATCTAAATTGCTCTATAAAATTGATTTTTCAATACTATTGAGTTCCTGCAAATTGACTTCCTTTTGAGCTGTAGGCGCTCAGTGGCTTTGAACATCAGGCTACTTTTATTGAAGACTTACGTATAGATTTAGAAGCCTAAATTTAAGCATCCAGGTATACAAATTTGTACTGAAGACAACTTAATGCCCTCTGGGCTTTTTTTAAAACTTACCAAGTTGTCCAAACTGGACATAGCATTGAAAAATCTGTGGTGACTGACTCAAATTTTGCATTCAGCTTTATCAAAAATAGTTCTATGACTTGATCTTTTTAGGGATAGTTAAACAAATTTGAAGATTTTTAAACCAACCTTTCAGAAATTTAGCTAGGCATGTGGTGGTCTTAAAATACCCCTTTAACTTTTCAAACTTTGATTTGTAAGCTCCTCATCTAACCCGAAACTTCCATCTAAATTCTTTACTGGCTACAGAGCACATGTACAAAAGTTCAGTTGGAAAAGATTTTTGTTCTGAAGAACGAAGGATCAAAATCAGGCTTATAATGAAAACCAAGTAAACCTTGGGTGCAAATTATACCAGCATTTCAAATCTCTCCTCTTTCTGAAGAAACATGTATAAAATTTCTGTTGTGCCTTTAAAGGTGCTAACACTGATGTGCTGCTGTCATAAACTGTGAAGTGAATTTAGTGAAAAGTTCCCATTTGACAATATAGGACACAAAGCCTTAAATAATTGTGGTTTGGTAGCAGAGGTGCAGGCTTCCTTCTAAGCTGCCTTCTTACCAGCGTGCCTCAGACTTGATTTGGAGGGGACTTCTAGGGATAGAAGAGTCAATCTCTGTGTCTTTTTTTATTCTCTAATGTCACGTCTTGTGGTGGCATTTTGGTACTGGCATTTGTCCATTAAGAACTGATCTGAGACCATGTTCATTCCACATGTATTGCTGAACAGCAGTCAGGTAGTGGTTTTTGATAATAATTGGTTTAAATAAATTTTTCTCAGAAGTCAAATTGTTCCCAATTCCATTAGACATCGAGTACTTCACATTCTTCATGAACAGGTTAAGGCAAATAAGTTGTTCATGTGTGAGTAGCAGTACACTTGTATAAACCAACTGCTTCACCTGCAAGTAATCCTTTGTAGACAATATATGTATTTTTTACTTCTGCTGAGTTGGCATAAATATCCCAAAAGTAGGTTATGCTTTATACACTGTGGTGTGGTGCCAGAACTTGTTGAAATGAATGTTATGAAAATTGGTTGACTTAGTGCTCTGTATTACAGCTTTTCTTTCCTCGCTGTTCCATAGTAAATATCCATGCTACATAATCTACTATTTGTGTTTCTTTCAGAGCAGTTGAATAGATTTGCAGGTTTTGGTATTGGCCTTGCGAGGTAAGAACTTGGTTCCCGGTAAAATTTATTTGTCACGGATAATTATAGCTTTTATGTTTCTTAGTCTGTCATGCTCCCTGAGTCCAAATTACAGAATATTTTTAATTAACTGGGTTTAAAAATCTAACACAAAAGTGTTTTCTCATAGTTTTTCTCAAACCAAGGTACTGCAGCTCTTTCAGTTATTGCAGTGATGGGCTTGATTTTAAAAAAAGTCTATGTAGAAAATAAATTTTGGAAGTCTTGGGGGACGTAAGTTGCTGCAATATGTTTTGCATGAAACAAACATCAACCAATAATACTGCTTTATGTTTGTACTTTGAAGAGTAATAGTGTTGATAGTTCCATTCAGTCACTCTAATTGCATTGTTGCTCTTGAATTTTAAGTCTTAAAATCAGTATTTAAAGTATTGATTAGATAATGACAGAAGAATAATATAAATCATCCTTCACTCACTCAGTCAAAACATAAGAGAGATTGCCCACTCTAGTTTACAGTATGAATGCACATGGATCCATTAGGTTTACAGGGGTTTTATTTACTGCTGTTGGCATGAATGAAACCAGTTGAAAAATGAACATAACAGTATCTTTATTCAGAAGACTTCTCTCCAGCTCATAGTCCCTGATGCTTCAGATATAATGACAAAGAACACTTTTATAGCTATTAGAGATTTTCATATTGGCAAAGTTGGCCCCAGTGAGCTAGAGACCTATTTATCTTAAGTCTATGAATAGAATGGTAATGGGGGAAATATGAAAACATAGCTAAACTTCTGCTAATGTCTGCTTTCAAAGAAGGGAACCCTTGAAGAACATTAGTGTGCCTGTGCTTGGCAACTTGGGATCCTATTCAAATAAAACAAAGGGCTGAGTCCTGCTCAGTTTAAAATTCATGCTGCATAGATAGTCAGGAGACAGAAATATTTCCTTTGGTGTGATATGTATCTGATGATTGACTAGTTATAGTTGAAGATGTAATATGCCACTCCCCTATATGTTGGAGAAACACCTTCAAATGTTAACATTTTAGTATGGGGTAATCAAAGCAATGAGTATGGACAGAGGAAACAATTCTAGAAACAAGACTCTGTAGACTCCTGAGTAAGAGGGAGGGTTGTAGCTGAAAAACTGTTGTTAGATATGAAAAGACTTCTGAGAATTCTGAATTGTTCTGTTGAGTGCTTGTGCCGTAGTCACTCAAGTGAATATTTTCAGGTAATAATAACTTCCCCTAAGCAGGTGAAAATATCACCAAGTACAATGTCGAAGCGTCCTAGAGCAGTAATATTGGTTTAGCAAAACTGTTGAAATCTATTATCCTTGTGTGGGGGATTGTATATTTAGAGAATGGTGGGCCTTAATATGGTGATTAATTCTCTTCACAGAACTTATGTTGCAGTGTCTCTACAAGTCCATGAGACATGCAGTAGGTTTTTCAAGTGTTTGGCGAATCCTGTGCTTTTTGGGCTATTGGAACCCCTTTCTGCAACTCAACCTCTGTTAACATATTGTGGAAACCTAACAGACTTCTTAGAAGAAGGTCTGCCTTTGAGAGGCTCTATGAGTAGAGGAATGACCATAAGACTGGAAATCGAGGGCTTTTAATTCAGGCTGTGCCACTGTCCGGCTCTGAGGTCTTGGATGAGTCACTTGGCACTTCTGTTTATTTCCATATACTTCCCAGAAGACGGGTATGAGCATAAATTTTTGTACAGATATACCCTTAGTGAGTGGGTGATCAGTTCTAAGCATCTGTCCTTTTGGGCTTTTGGAAAGCAAGTGGCTCACTCTTCAAAAATATCTACTGGGTGGATGTGGACTAATATTGAGACATTGTAGTTTTGTGTATTCCCTAAATATTATTTACCTAATATTAACGTGCTACTAAACATAAATAATGATTATTAATAGGTTTCAGTTTATTTTCAGTACTTTTAAATGCATTCTTCTTTTAAAGTCTATTTACAGAAAATGTGTTGGCACATCCTTGCATTGTCCTACGTCGCCAATGTCAGGTACATTTTCTTAATTACTCTCTACAATTGAACTTAATCTAGTTAGAGATTTTGTGTTTATTTTGACTGTAGAGGAGAAGGAAGTATAAGACTTTTAAGTAGATACTGTCAGGTAAAAAAAAGTCCTTATTTTACTTTTAGCACTTACATTACAATGTTAATCTAATTTACTTTCACTTTTCATGCTGTCTTTTTTTTTTAGCTGGGATAATGAACATAAACTAGAAAAATACAGTATCTAGGTTAGTGAAATTACTGCCAGCTTCTCATACACTAATAAAATGTTTGGGAGTTTGTTCAAAAATCATTTCCCATTGGATTTCTGTTCTGGATGCCTAAGAAAATCAGTCCTAATTTGGATGATCTTCCAGTTTAAATTGTATTATCAAAGTGAATATTTTTATCACCTACATGTTTTAAAAACCATTTTTTTTTATTCCAGTGAAGTGACCAGATAGTAAATTTGAAAATTCAGGGCAGAGAGTGGGGGTTAATAGGCTCCTTTGTAAGATAAAAGTCCAGAATATAGGGTCTGTCCTGTGTCCACACTAATTCCACCGTTTTATCTTATCTGTGTGTGTATGTATTTTAACAGGTTAATTATCATGCTCGGAATTATCATCTCACCCCATTTACTATTGTCAATATTATGTACAGCATCAATAAGACCCAGGTCAGTATTTTCTGCCAGTCTATAGCAATACATAAAACAAAATGAAGTAGATACAGCTGTCACATATGTTTATAGAAGCAGAAGTGTTTCTCTCCCTAAATCAGTGGTTCCCAACCTGTGATCTGCGGACCCCTGGGGGGGGGCACAGCATGGCTCCAGGGGTCTGCGGACAGGTTGGGAGCTGGGGCTGGACAACTCTGGGGTCTCCGGTTGACTTGGAGACCCAGGCTTCCAGCCAGCCGGGAGCTTCCCTCAGGCAAGGAGTTCTTAAAACTCCTGCTCCCTGAGCAGCAGCCAGATGCGCCCAGCTCCATTAGCCAGGTAAGGGTGGGAAGGAAGGGGCTGGGGGGGATTGGGGATGGGGAACAGAGAAGAACCTGATGGGCTGGAAACGCGCTGGGGGCCATGACCGTGGCAGCTTCCCGCTCTCCGGGCAGAGGAAGGGGGCTATGGCTGTGGCAGCTCCCTGGGCAGGGAAAGCAGGCCATGGCCTGCCATAGCCCCCTCTCCCCAACAGGAGAGTAGCATGGGCCACATTCTTCCCTATGCAGTGGTGCCTGGCTCCCCCCAGCAGGGCCACAAACTTTTTTTCCCCTCCAAAGGGGGGTCCCCAGCCTTAAAAAGGTTGGGAAGCCCTGCCCTAAATGTTGCAGTAGCTTCTGGGCATTACAAAAATGTTAGTTTCTAATTTAAAAAAAAAAAAAAAATTACTGAAAAGAGTTTAATAAAGAACTTCACTTTCTATAGCCTTTATTTCACTGTCCTTATATTTACTAGAAAAAGTGTGTGTGTAAGAGAATAAAAGAGCATGTCATTGAGACCAAGAATTCAGTAGGATTCCAAAAAGTACTAGCTATTTTATCTGGATAAAAATAATATCTGAAGTTAAATAGGGACATTTTAAGTATTGGAAGACTATGGTGCTCTGATTTCCCAACTTCAGTGAATACCATTATGAAACTTAACAAATATCCATGTTCTTACAATACTTTGTGTCTGTAGTCCAAGACTAGCAAAGAGAAATGAGAATGTTTCTGAATTTGCCACAGACATGCAGTGGGATCTTAGATGTGCTGCTTAACCTTTCTGCCCATCACTTTACTCAACTGAATTATACTGAAAGAATTATTGGAAAGCTTATGTATTAATCATTTTAAACTTTTCACGTTATCTGATGGAAAGTGTTATAGATATGAAAAGTATTTAAAGATAATCATTGTTTGAATCGGGATCTAAACTGCATTAATTTGGGAACCATCAGGTGCAGTGTTCAATTTGTGTCCCTTACTTGTGTCTTTCTGTAATTTTATTGGAAGTGAGGTGCATTATCATCAATTTTCTTGTCATTGAATGTAATGGGAAATCTTAATTGCAGGGTCCAAGAGCTCTTTGGAAAGGAATGGGGAGCACCTTCATCGTTCAGGGCATAAGCCTAGGAACAGAAGGCATCATCAGTGAATTTACACCTTTGCCAAGGTATCACACTTTTGAGTTTTTTTTGTGTCATTTAGTAAGTTGAATGTTAACACTTGTTAATGCCTCCCATATAATGTATTAAAAGTATGGAGTTGTTTTAGAATTTTTATTCTGCTATGGTAATCAGGTAGTCCATAGGTGGTTTTGCAGTTAACGGATTGATTTTAAATCAAAGTGATATTTAAATCACCAAATGGATAGCCTTGTTTTAAAGCCATGAAAGTGACTAGAGCTGAAGTTCCTGTTCTTGTAAGTCTATTAAAAATGAGGCTGTCTCTGAAGTGACTTTTAGACTGAGCCACTGTTGTGTGTTTATAAAGCTGACCTCAAAAGTTAGATGTTTTCTCCTGATCCTTTCTTTATCTAGAAAAGCAATCTTTAATGCAAAGTTTTGATAGGGGGTTATGAACGCAACATGGAGGGGTTTTTTAAGTGTTTTATGAGATTATAATAAATTTAGGCCTTAATTTATTTTGTATGGAATTGAGATTTCATCTTAAATGGCTTTATTTTTTTAAAAAATTATTATAATTTAAGTAACAATAAAAATTAAGTTCATTTTTTTTTAAAAAATCGTCGTTTTAATCTACTTTGGTTTCAGTACAGTATGCTGTTTCTTCAGTTCTCAGCACTGAACTATATAAGAAGCTGTCTTAAAAATGTATATTTGTTGAATTTAATAGTCTGAGAATGGGAACTACAGTGCAGGTTATTCTTCAGTGCAGTGTCACTGACTATAAAAGATTTATAGATGTAATTGCTTAGGCACTTCTTGTCAATTTCCTTTTTTAAAAAAACTCTCTTTAAAAGTGAGCTACTTGCAAATAGAGCACATCTGAAATAAAAATCATAGTCACTGTATTGAGCTGCAAGGGGAGAAATGACTTGGTTGATTAGAGGGCACTGAAATCTGGTCAAATGTTTCACTGCCTCTGGTGAGGAAAAAAGGTAGTGGTCTGAATTTACATTCTAGATTACAAAGATAGGGTTAAAAGGAGTCCGCCTTCCTCTCACCTTTCTCCCTTCTTTTCCTCTGCCTGCACTTGTACAGGTACTGTTTAATAGCCACTTAACAGAGGTATCTAACTAGTTAGAAGTAGTTATTCATAAAAGTGAGTGTTTGTTTTATGCTCCACAGTACCTCTAGGTCATGGTAAAGTATTCCAGTAACACATTTTCCCTGTGACACATTCACTTAGTAATGGCTGATGATAACCTCTGACTCTGTAACAGGCAGAAAACAGCATTTATCATTATACAGTGATTCCAAGATCATAGTAAAAACCTAGTTTTCTGCTTTGTGATGTGTGATAGTGCTGCTTAAAATGAGGACCCTTTCTTATTGTTCCTTCTGGTATTGCAGAATCAACGGTTACTCACAACCACAGCTCTGTTTTCCCTGGCTGCTCAAAACAGATTATAATCCCTGAGATTTCACATACAAATCAAGGAAATTCAGACAGGTGTTTAACAAGAGTTAATTTTGTTGTCTAAATATGGGCATTCTGTGGAGTAATGGCCATCTTGAAATAAAGTGTAAAGACAATTGTGGGAGAAGCAGACAAATTGCAGGTGTCAAGGTTGTTTCTGACTTTCTTGGGTACCCTAAATCAGTGGTTTTCAAATTTAGGGTAGGGACCCAGTACTGGGTCACAGATCCTCAAGCACTGGGTCATGGCACCCCCTGCTGCTGCTGCCAGAGGACTAGAATGCCTTGTTCAAAGATGTAATTGTTGGGTCATGGGCATAAATGATTTTTTTTCGACTAGGTCCTAAGAAAAAGGGCTTGAAAACCACTGCCCTAGATTGAGTCTCTTTGTTACTTTACCATGTCTCAGCAAGAGACAGGCTTACATGAGCTTAATTGGCTCTTAGCCACCCAATCTCCTTAGGGTTCTGCAAACCATTAGTTTGCCTTACTGGTTAGTAGATGCACCCCTTTCTTCAAGCTCCATAGAACCGTTTCCCTGCAACTACTCCTGTGGGAATTCTGCACCTTCTATTTGTCAAAATAACCCAATATCATCATGCCAGTTTTAATTATTTTGGTAATTTATTTCAAAATACTTGTTGACAAATACATCAGTAACAAAACAGAAAGCAAAAAAGGTTCACAGAATGTTTTTGACAAATAGATTCCTTATTAGGAATGTTAATACACAATTTTGAGTAATCATTAATTTAAACTAGTACAGAAACATTATTTTTCACCCTCAGAAACAGTGCAAAGGCTTGGAGGTTTGGGGTAACAGTGGAGCTGAAAGGCAAAGAAGCAGCTGCTGGGAAGGAGCATAGGAGTGACAGTGGAGGTTCACTGGTGTGAGTCAAGAGTGTAGAACAGGTTTTTGAGGTATATTTTTTTGGGATGTGGGTTGGGGCAGGAGGAAAGCTTCCCAAAGCAGATCCTGACTGACCCCTAGGATCCCTTATTCAGTCAGCACATCTGCCCCCTCCCTGACTCAGTGTTGTCACCCAACTAGCTCCTGTACCCTTGTCCTGATCTCTCCCCCCCCCCCCATTAGCCCCTCAGAAGCCCCATAGGTCCCACTCTAGCCATCATCCCCCCCCCCTCCCCGTATCCCATACCTCTTCAATTAGGGCAGGATACCCTGAGGAAGGCAGTCTCCCCCTTCCTTGTCTGCAGTGGTCTGCTCTGGAATCTGATGGCCTCTCTTTTGGCACCATCTGCTCAGCAAAAGGTATAATTTCAGCTTCCCATCTCCCCAGCAGCAGAATCAATTATCCTCCAGGAGAGGACACACGACTCTGCAGGGGACGTTAATTCTGTGCTTGTGCAGTGGCTCAGAATTGCCCCAGAAGTACTGCAGTATCTAGCCCTTTACAAGTGAACTCTCTCAGAAATTCCCAAATAAGCTGTCCCCCTAAAACTGTGCATAAACCAGCTTGTTTGATTCATGCAACTGTCAGCTCACAGCACTGAGATAGCTTAGATGCATTTTGACTTATTATTGAAGGCTGTGATTTTAAGAGATAGTAAACAGTGGAAGCAATTTTAAAATGGTTGCATATAAAATAAAAAGTATAACATGCTTTTCAGCATCTGTAACATGCTAAACCTTCGTCTAAAGTCATTTCTCACCTAAATTTCTTCCAGCATCTCTAGCCATCATCGCTGGGGTCCCTCGTTCATGCTTGCAAAGAAATAAACAGCATTGTCCTTTTTCCTTCCTCAGTGAAGGACCAGAAAATGTCCTTTTACCTTCTTATGTTCCCAAAGTTTACTGTTTTATCCCCAGAGTCTGCACAACACCTGTGGTTTAATGGCTAGCGTGCTAGCTCCATGTTGCTTTCACACTTTTGTATTTTCACCCTGTAAATTGGGTTGGCTTATAATGCCTAATTTACATATGAACCGAGACAGGCAAGTGTACATATTCTTTGGTCCAAACCTGCTTGATAATCCTGCTTTGATTTAGACTCTAAAACATATTTTCCAGTGTATATGCACAACTCCTTAAATCAGGGGTCTCAAACTCAAATCGCTACAAGGGCCGCATGAGGACTAGTGTGTTAGCCTGAGGGCTGCACCACTGAAACCTTTTCATACAATACTTAAGCAAATATTGGTAACAATAGTATCATTGCGGGCCACAGGAAATAGCTTTAGGGGCTGCATGTTTGTGACCCCTGCCTTAAATGTTATCCATGCGTACATCTCACAATGATTGAGGACCTGTATGATGGTAAGCTTTTATTAAAGACTTCATTTGACTGACTCTGGGTAAACACTATGAAAACCATATGTGGGGTTTGTCAAGTGTGTCAGTGAATTCTTTGCCAGTTGGCATTAAAGAGTTTTTAGCATAACACTGGTGTCATAGGGATGGGGGCTGAGTACCATCAATTTTTCACCCCCCCCCCTTTCCCTGGCTCCTGCCAAACAGCTGATCAGCAGCAGCCAGCTCAGTCCCCTCACTTTCTTTCACTGAACAGCTATTCTATGACCTGCGACAGCTCATGGCCTGCCAGCTGCTTCAGCCCTGCCCCCCAAAAAGTCAGAGGTCCCGGAAATGACAATCTGTGAATTCAATGATCTCCATGGGAGAATCATATCCTTACTGTTTAAGCACTTATTTATTTGGAGGTTCTTACTGATTTTACGTTTTTAGTATGTTTCCAATGGAAAATTACTCATCTTTTTTTTAAAAAAAAAAAAAGCATGCCTTATTTCTAGTCTGAATCTGTGTAGCTTCCGTTTCCATTAGATCATGTTATACCTTTCTCTGCTTGACAGAAGAACCCATCATGTATTGCTTATACCTGGTGTTGATACTTGTAGACAGAAATCAAGGCATGTCTTAACCTTCTGTTTGTTACACTAAGTAATGTACAACTAATGAAAGCTGCTTTTGAGATCTGCTGATGGAAAAAGCACTATATGAAAGCTAGATCATTATTACCTGGCCACAGTAGCATGTCCATTGCAAACCTAGGTGAGAGCTTACCCTTAGACTTTAGTTGCTCTGGTGTCACTGATGCATTTGATTAGATAGTCAAGTCTACCTACTGATAACAGTTGCTCACTAGGTATAGTATTTCTTCCCAAATGATGGCAACACATTCAATATCTTTGACTGTTACTGTCTTTTGCCAGTTCTTCCTTCCTTTCTCCTCTCTTGGGTATCCAAGTCGATGCTTGTTTAGCATTTCTCCCATCTGGTATGTGCCCTTACCCAAGTAGCCTTCCTTTGATGATTTTTCCTAGTATGTCCTGCTTTGTCAGCTTGCTTACTTGTGCATGTGCTGTTATCTTCCCACAAAATGTGGAGTATTTTCCTCAGTCATCTCTGATGGGCAGTGTCCAGTCAGTCTTTGTCAGCTCCATACAGTAGCATGCTCAGTGCTTAGCATAGTATAATTTCTTAAATTAGAGTTGCTTTTACACAACTGAGTGAGTGTCTTGGACAAGAACAAAGCTGAATATAATCAAAAGCCTGTTTTCCATCAGCAAAAATACAAATTCCCAGTACAATATGTCTAACATATCACACTGTAACCTCTTTAACCTTAAACAATTTTAGATTGTTTAGTAAATTTACTGCTGGTTGGTGCCAACCTCAATTACTGTTGTGGTACATTATCAGTTAAATAGACCATAGGTGACATTAACTAGCTACTTTTTGAAGTATGCATCTAGAAAGCATTACCTTTAGGGGTTTATTAAGTTGGCTTTGCATGGCAGAGTGTCTTTTCTAAAGTGTAGCAGGAAATAGTTAAAATGGGTGTAAATCTGAATAATCCATCCTTGTTAGGATTGGCAGAATTACTGTAACAGCTGCAAGTCTATGACCTTGTCTGTTAGATAGTTGAAATGTCTGCAGTAAGTTAGCACTTCAAAGCAAGTAAAACATACAAGGCTGTAATAAGCTTTCTAGGAGATAAATGAAAACTAGACAGGTGTAACTTCAAGGAATAGAAGCAGCAGCATTTCAAATATAGCTAGCCAATTTTCAGTAATTCTAAGGTAATAAAGACTATAAAATCACTGGTGCTCACTTAGGAAAAGAAGCAAAACCAAATTTGCTTCGGAATTATGGAATTTTGCATACACTAATAATTGTAATAATTCACTGCATATTGAGCTACAAATAAATAAATGCAAATCACGTATTTTCCTGTTAAAACATCCAGTAGTCCTAACAAATCAAAATATCCAATTTAAGAGGAGATAAGCATAATCTTTTAATTAGCTGTAGTAGAGGAGCTCTACATAGACATTAATTATTAAACAGTTTTAAAATTGTGTTAGAAATAAATGCTTGGGATTTTCTTTCCTGGGATCTTACAGGTAAATTCTGCTTCAACTTTTAGGGAGCTTTCACATAAGTGGAGCCTCAGACAAATTGGAGGACATCTTCTGCTGAAAAGGTGAGTGTGGCTCTTGCTGAAAACAGTGCACTTTTACAAAAATGTGTTTGTTTTCTGGGGACAGAAAATCAATGAATTCTGCTACATGCTTACTAGCTCTGTAATTGCCAACGATGTACGTAAACTCTATATATTCAGTCAAATTACCTGAAGGATCATAATTACATAGAAATCTATCCTGGTGGCATTCAGTCTGCTTTGAGGCTGCACCCCTTTGAAATATGATATGATGATGATGGTATTAGTTTTGTGGATTTTCAAAAGGAGCTCTTATCTGCAAATCAGAAATTCAAATTGTATGTGTGTGTTCCCAAATACAGTGTAAGGCCACTGGCAGCAGAATGTGTGGGGTACAAGCCACAGTAAAAAGCGGTATGCCTCCACACTGCTGTATATTGCCTCATCTTTAAGTGAGAAGCTCTGTTGTGCGGCGACAGTGGGAGCTGCTGGAGCCTTTCTCTCCTGCCAGAGTCTTTCACTGCAGTGAAAATGGCAGGACAGAAAGGGTCTGCTTTGGCTTGCCCTTACTCTGCTTGTCTCACCTACTACACTGCTATACCGATTCAGAAGGGGGCAAAAGGAAGACAACACATAGTGTATGTTATACATGTTGCTGAAGGGAGTGTGCAGTGTAGATGTACTCTATGAAACAAACATAGAATGTGGTAGGGATTTAATTATTCCTTTTAAAAGTTCCTGATCTGATCCATGACTCCCAGTTATTTGTGGCTTTTAGCAAATACAATTTCAAATTACCTTAATTATGTAACGAAATCTATTTAGTCTCTGATCCTGTAAGTTGTTCTGAGCACTCAGTCATGTATGCCCACATGGTGCCCCTCTGATTTAAGAGGTCAGAGCTTTTGTGATTAAATTCTGATTTCTGTACAACTTGTTGAATTGCCCACACAGAACTAGAATTTTATATCATCGAGAATTTGACTACTTGTGGAACTTTATTTTGAGCTGCGAAAATCGGTGTAGAAATTCAAGTACAGTTTAATATCTGATAACTAGTTTCTCATGACAGTTTCTAGAGGGTTAGCTATGTTAGTCTGCATACAGCAGCAAAAACAACAAGAGTCGTATGGTACCTTAAAGACTAACAAATTTCTTCAGGCATATGCTTTCATGGACTCTAACCCACTTCATCAGATGCAGCAAAGATGCACCTGACAAAGTGGGTTGGAGCCTGTGGAAACTAATGTCCAAAGAAAGTTGTTTAGTCTCTAAGATGCCACAGGAAGTTTATGCCTGAAGAAATTTTAGTCTTGTAGTTTCTGTTGGGCATGGCTTCATAATTCTATAAATTCGGAGATTTTAGTGGTTAAATGTAACCTATATCCAAGAATACTGATATTTTAACACAACAATACTGATATTTATAAACACAACATTAACCTTCTTATTAATTCCTGCAGCCTAACCTATGTGGTAGCAATGCCGTTTTATTCAGCAAGCCTGATTGAAACTGTGCAGGTAATTTATCATATGTATGCCTATTACATATTAAAAGATGTATTGTTTTTACTGTTGTTCACAAATAAGAATTTACGTAGAGAAACCGAGCATTTGACTTCTTCTGTGGCGTTTGATTATGTATTACTAGGAACGCTGTATAGTGCTATTAAAGTTTGTTTTCCTTTTTATCTCCATTTACCTTTTTCTAAACAGTAGTTATAACAGTAGCCATTGAAAAATGGAACACTCTCAGCTTCATTCATTGACGCAGTAGACAAAGCACTTGCCAAGATTTGGAGAATTGGCCTACATACTATTAATAGATCTCTGCAAACTCAGTCTTCCTTTTTAACCTAGTCCTTTACAAAAATAAATAATACATAAATCACATAATAAATCTCTCTGACAAATGAGACTTTCTGCTTCAGAGAAGCAGTGTAGGCAGGCTGACATAACACCAACTAACATGCAGTCTCTTTATCCACCTCTTAACTGAGCAACTCTCTCTGTCTAAGCAAAAATGATTGATTCTTCTTTCCTGAGGCCGCCTCAGCTTACTCAGTACAGAATGCGAGCTCCAGCCCTTGTTTGTTTTTTTTCCCCAGCCGTCTTTCTTCTAGAGGTTTAGGGAGTGTCAAGAACCCCCCTTCTGCTCTATTATCATACCCAATTGCAGGGCTGCTCCTCAGGCTTTTTTTTTTTTTTTTTTTTTTTTTTTTTTTTTTTTTTTTTTTTTTTGAAAGCTCAGCTTCTGCTCAGCCAGCCCTTAACCATTTGTGGCAAGACTGGCAGCACACTTCAGCAGCTGCTGCTGACCCTTGGTCTTCCTTCCCTTTGCTTCTGAGCTCCCTCTTTCACACAGCTGAGGTTGATTACTACAAGTAAACTCTCATTTCTAGAAGGTGCTCATTCCCCTATAAAATGTATCCTCCTCCTTTGCCCAGTCAATTAACCAAACTCAAACATACTAATCAAATACATGTGCAATAAGGGCAAATATAGTGTCCATCTACAAAAAAGGAAATAAATCCAGGGAATTATAGACCAGTAAGTTTAACCTCTGTGCTGGCAAAAATAATGGAACAGATAATTAAGGATTTGATTTGCAAACATCTGGAAGAGAATGAGGTGCTGTATCCCGACGGGGGGATCGTTTGTGGATTCACCAGACACAGACCAAAAAAAAAAAAAATTGAAAGGAGGTTAATAACTATTAAATGCTAGGGTAGTATACTGGCTAAGTCACCCTAAGCAAAGCAAAGCAAAATATAAAGTGGCGAGAGCTTATGTCCCTTCAGCAGCCAGGGGCCTTGGACAGCTGTGGACGACCCTGAGGAGGTTTCCAAGGCACCTTTCTTGTAAGGCCCATTCAGCAAGGTCCAGCAATCATCGAGGCTGTGCTAACATATAGCACAATTCAGAGGGAGGTGGGGGATCAGGCCCACCCTCCCTGAACAGGCTTGGACCAGCCAAGCTGGCTCTGAAGGGCACAAAAAACACAAAATAACATGCAATAAGCAAAAGCAAACCTACGGACCTTTTAAAGCAAAAACATAGGCAGATCCTGGTACAATCTTTCTGGGCAGACAGCCCAGAAAACAATTCATGGGAAGGTCATTCCCATGGGAAAGGCTGTGAGCATCACTGCACTGTCCATTACAAACATCTTCCGCAACGTTCCCTGTAAAAGGAGCTTACAGCTAGTCGGCATGGATTTGTCAAGAACAAATCATGTCAGACCAACTAGATAGCTTTCTTTGTGGTAACAAGCATTGTGGATAGAGGGGATGCAGTAGATGTGGTATGTCTAAACTTTAGTAAGACATTTGTTACGGTCTTGCATCACATTCTCATTAAGAAACTGGGGAGGTACAAACTAGATAGGTCTACTATAAGACAAGTGAAAAACTGGTTGGATAACAGCTCCCAGAAAGTAGTTTGTCAGCAGTGCACATTTGGGATGGAAGGATATAATGAGCAGAGTGCCACAGGAGTCTGTCCTGGGTCTGGTTTTGTTCACCATCTGAACAATGACTATCAGTGACTTCTTAGATGATGGCATAGAGAGCAAACTTTTATAAAGTTTGCTGCTGATACCAAGCTGGGAGGGGTTGTGAGTGCTTTGAAGGTTAGGATCACAATTCAAAATGATTTGGACAAACTGATGAAATGATCTGAGACAAATAGAATAAATTTCTGTAAAGGTAAGTGCTAAGTATTCCACTTAGGAACAACCCATTGCACACATACAAAATGGGCAATGACTGCCTAGGGAGGACTACTGCAGAAAGGGATCTGGGCGTAATAGTGGATCACAAGCTAAATATGAGTGAGCAGTATAATACTTTTGCAAAAAAAAGCAAATGCCTTTCTGGGGTTTATTAACAGGAGTATTGTGAATAAGACATAAGAAGTGATTCTTCCAATCTACCTGGCGATTAGGCCTCAACATGAATACTGTGTCCACTTTTGGGCACATTTCAGAAAGGGTCTGGAGAAACTGGAGAAAGCCCAGAGATGGGCAATGACAATGATTAGAGGTCTGGAAGATTTGACTTGCGAGGGAAGATTGAAAGAACTGGGTTTGTTTTGCCTGGAAGGGAGGAGACTGAGAGAAGATATGGGAACAGTTTTCATATACCTAAAAGGTTGTCATGAGGAAGAAGGAGGAAAATTGTCTTTAATCCTAGGTGATAGGACAAGAAGCAACAGGCTTAAATTACAGCAAGGGAGGTTCAGTCTAGACATTAGGAAAAAATTCCCAACTGTCAGAGTGATTAAACACTGAAATAAGTTGCTTTGGCAGGTTGTGGAATCTCCTACCTTGGAGGTTTTTAAGAGCAGGTTGGATAAACACCTGTCAGGGATGGTTTAATGGGGGTCCTTGGTCCTGCCATGAGTGCAGGGGACTGGACTCGATGACCTGTCATGATCCCTTCCAGTTTCTGTGATGCTGTGCACTGGCTGTAGCTTACCCTTATGGCTCCATCACTGATGCTGTTACTCTAATGTTTTAGTTCTTATCAACTGTTAACTTTCCCTCTTGTGTTCTGTTTATTCCTTCAGGCTCCTTAAAAACTCTCTCCTATGGGTCTAGATGCTACTAAACTGTAAATAAATAAAATGCAAGTGTGATTTGCCTGGCAAATCCAGTTCACAAGTTTTAAATTACTTTACATTTTCTTCAAAATACAAATCACAGTAAGATCTATGTAACTGCCCAAGTGTATAGTTTTTAATTAAAAAATGTTTGTCAAGCTCAAAATTTATGATCAGAACTTAACAGAGAGAAGAAATTTAAAACTTTCGTTACTTATATGGTTTCTGTGATTTCCCTCCCCCTCCAACTTAAGTTCATGTCTAAGCTTTAAAATCAGACATAGAAAATTTCAGTCTAAACAATTTGGTAGTTATGAGCAACAGCCAAAGAGAATTTAGAATGTAAGTTGGAACCTAGCCCTAACAGTAGCCTGCATTATTAAGGCCCCCTTATAATTAATATTTCATATGTTTTTGCATATGTTTAACACGGGCAGGCATCTTAGAGTTCCTTTATAGAAGAGCAATTGATGCTGTGCCACATAAGAGAAGTAGTTTTACTTCCCAGTTCTTGTTTCCTCCCCTTGAGCTAGAAGATGTTACAGAGGCCATGATGTCAGTTCCCAGTGGAAAACTCCTGTTTTTCATTCCTTTGATTTGGGAGGGACATTGCTGATGCTGGGCACACAGGGCAGAAGTCCCATGTGTGCCAGCCAGGACCCTGAGTCACAGCAGTGCAGGTGCACAGAACATGCCTGCTCACAGTAGTAGCAGGAACTGCCAGTCTGTCCACCTTTCTGCAGCACATAGCCAGGGCAGGAGAGGAGGAGGGAACTAAATCGCTCCCTCTTCTCCAGTCCAGGTAGTGTGTGCAGTGGTGGTGGCAGCTCTGGGGCTGGCTTGGGCCCCACTAGCTAAGGGAGGAGGGAAGAGGGAGTGCTTGGCCCTGGAGCGGGGCCTTTGGGATGCTGAGAGCCAGGCAGGACCTGGTCATGGGGCTCTGGGAAGCAGCCATGGCGAATGCCACAGAGACCAAGGCCTCTCGTTGGGGCAGGGGACTGGAGCTGGGCCATGGCTGTGGGGTGGGTTGGGGCCAGAGCCAGGCTGGGGCTGCAGGTGGGGGGCTGGAGCAGGGCCATGGGGGGAACTGGTGGTGGTGGGGAGGAACCAGGTTGTGGCCATGGGCAGGGGGATGGTTTTGCAGACACTGCCGGAGACGGGGGGCGGTGTGTGTGAAACCATCGCTGGGCCCAGGCTGTGGCGGAGATGCCGGGTGTGGACCACAAAGCCCCACTGGAGGGGGCTGTTGGCTTAGGGCCTGTGCTTCAAATATTTGTTTTACAGAGAATCACTCACGATTGATAGACTCAAAAAAAGCATTATGATCAGATTAATATTTGACAAACACACTACCTTGTTCTATGTGGAACTACTGTCTGTGAGCACATAAACTGCGGCATGCTTAAAGGCAATACAGTGGGGACCTGTTAACGAGCGGGTGTTGAGGGACAAGCCCCCGCGACTGTGTGTTAAACAGACCACGGCAAATAAGTAAGTAAATAAATCAGAGTGAAGCACTAGAAGGCTCACTCTACCTGTTTCTGCGCCCTTGCCAACTTCCCCTTTTAGCTAGCGCACCAGACTCCTTAAGTTGCTACTCACTTCGCGTTTCCATGCCCAAGCCAACTTCCACCTTTAGGCACCACGCTTTAGTGAGTCTCGTGCGTTAAGTTAGTGGCTGCGGGGGACATGACCGGAGCGCACATTAAGCAGATCCATGCACAAATGGGTCGTTCGTTAATGGGTCCCCACTGTTTGTTGTACTGCATTCGAGATAGCTGCCTTGCTTGGGAAATGTGCTTGACATCTTAACCTGGCTTCTCCAGACTGAGTACTTGTGGCCAGGGCTTTCCAAGTTGTCAGTGAGAGTGTTGAATTTTGGTGGTGTAAGAGAGCTTTGGCTTTCCTCAGCATTGCAGGTGTAGTTCTTGAATTTGCCATAGAGCATAACCTTCAGTATGTGATTGTGAGGCATGTGCTCCCAAGTGTCCTAGGAAGCGAAGTCTGCAAGTGTCCATTATAGTCTCCCTAGACTGTTGGCCAATTCTGTCAGGGATCTCATGTGTAGTGATCCATTGGTCCTAAATGACTCCAAGATTTTTCTGAAGCAACAAAGGGAGAAGCTATTCAGTGTCTACTCCTGCTTGGAGCACATGACCAAACTTTCACAGTTGTAAAGGAGAATACTGAAGACTTAAACCTGATAAATGGACACCTTTTGTGTTCAGGATTATCAGTATGTCATTCCAGGTACATGAGGAAAACTTGCCAAAGGCAACAGAGGCTTTGCCAATTTTCACATCAAGTATTTCATGGCTAGTGTCAATTAGCCAGTGAGCTGAGAGGCAGTGAGCATGCACAGAAGATGAGACTTGCACATCATGAATATTGAACACTGCACGTATGTTATATATGATTTCAGTTGTACAGGATAGTTAATCCATCCATGATATTAATTACCTTTAATTCATATCAGTGGATTTTTTTGGTCAGGAGCTGGGGTCAAGTGTCAGTCTGCCAGTTTATTGATGATCCTTAGCCTACTTAACTGTGTGTTTTAGTATTTCAGAGCCTAGTTCTTAATGTACAATAGATTAAACTTCTGCCCTTGTTACTGAAGATATTAATGTAAGTCAGTTTTGCTATGAATAAACTTGAATAATGAACTTGTCAGGTTTCTTTTTGCTCTGGATCAAGCAGAGCTTGGAAGTGGCCTGACAAAAGTCGTTAACACGAGCTCCTCTTCATTATAGCTCCATAGAAGAGGTACATATGCCAGCTGAGAACTGCTGAGTATGTATCTTATGTATCTTGTTACTGATCGCTTTTGAGTATTTGCTGCTTACACAGCTAGCATTCTTGCGAGGCTCAGGCTGCTCACGTGGTATATTCACTATATTTCTGCAAGTAAAACAACCGTACTTGGGTGTCTTAAAGATTTGATAATCTTATCAGTTTTTGAGAAATTTCTTAACACTCTTTGGTCTTTTCTATTTCAGACCACACGGTGGCACACTTGACATATAAAATTAAGCCAGTAGTTTTGAAGCTCTATACTTAAGTCAATATTGTATGACAAAATGAACAATATTAAGACTCGTTTGAGATGAAGTTCTAATATTCTTATTAAGAAATGTAAAATCTCTAAGATATTAAAAAGAAGCTATCACAACTATTTATTAAAACCAAGCCTTTGCTGATGACTTGAAATTTACCTTTATAATTTATTTACAAATATTTTATAATTTAAATTATAATATGTATTTAGTTATTTACTGTAGGTAGCTCCATTGTGCATATATTGCCATTACAGTAGATACAGCACATCATTTTAGTATCCTATTTTCATTGCTTTAAAAATAAAGGAAAACATTGTATTTGAATTTTTCAAAACCTAGCATTCTAAAGAATTGTGCGTGCATGCATGTTTAAGTTTTTTTTAAATTGAGTATCAGAACTAGTACACTGTCTACTTACAACATCTGCCATCTGTAGAAAATATTTAATTTAACATTTTTATTGCACGTTTTGGGAAAAGACTACATCAGGTGGATATTATACCATATTGAGTCACACAAGTTTTTTCATGTATTTCAAATACTGCCTTTTCTAGATTAGCTAGATCACTAAGGCCTGTAAAGACATCTAAGTTGGCTGATTACTAGTTACCAACAATTAATATTTTTCACAGATTTGAATTTACTCAGTAATTGAGCTCATTCACCTTGAATGAGTTTTATTAAGCAATTATTAGTGCATAACAGAACAATATATTTTACCAAGACCTGTGGGAACTGCTCGTGCAGCCATTAACAGTTTGATTTGTATGTCATCTCTCCATTATTTTCCTAAAACCTGATACTTGTACTAGAATTATTTACAGTTTCATTCTCATTACTTTCTCTTTTGCATAGAGAAATATCTTATTTTAATATTTCGTTTCATTTTATAAATTCCCAACCAAATAAGCAAACATCTGTTTGCTTACTTACATTTGGTCTCTGGGTACATCATAATTCTGCTACTTTAGTGTTTGGTACTAGTGGTTAGTAGACTGATAAAATTTTATATTTCTTACTTAATTCTGGTTTTCTCTGATAATTCCAGCAGGTTGTTATTTTTCCTCATCTTAGCATAACTGGGGCAAGGGGGACTTTGGAGCAAGCTATATGACCTTATAAAAGTTTGTTTTATAGGTTAACTTTTTTTTTTTTTTTTTTTTGCCAGTAAGTTAACCCTTAAGATATTCCTTAATTTTAATTATTTCAGCTTTCAGAATGTTGCCAAATTAAACTATTGATTCCTTGGATTATTCATCACCATTTTGCAGATAAAGTGTATGTGTGTTTGCAGCAAGATTACGTTATTTTAAGTTTGGGAGGGGTAGGAAGATAAAAGAAAAAAGGTACAAAAACTTGTGTGGTGCTAGTTATTAAAAAAAAAAAAAAAAATCTTATGTGAAAGATGAATTAAGATTTTTTTTTTTTTAAACTTAATGCTAAATGTAACACATCAAGATTTGGTGACCTATATTTGACAAATTACCCTAATATATTCTGGTGTGCAGGTGTGTAATGCTCCTCCCCTGCAGTCTTGACTGGAGTGTAGTTGTCACCCCAAATCCTAACCTGCAAGCTCATTCACATTTGCTCTTCAGTTTACCAGCGAAATTGATATGCACTCGCTCTGTCACTCCTTGTGATGTCCCTGCCCACACTCAGTCCATATGCACTGTTTTTGATAAATTGAACAAATACGTTTACTGATTACAGAAGGATTTTAAGTGAATATGTCAGATTAACAATGGGTGAAGGAGTTAGCCACAATTAACTAAAAGGTAACTTGAATGCTAAACTAAGACTAATATAGTTTCTTTCACTCTTACCACACAGGCTGGTTGTGATGAATCTTGCAACCAGCTCTCACCTCCCTGTGGGTACGCACTCTCAGTTCTTGGTAGTGTTTAGGAAATGGATTGCTGTGGAGAGCCAGCAAAGACACCTCAGCTTTTAACAAGTCTCCTCAACACCCCTAGGGTCAGATGATTGGCCCTGTCTGGCATTGGGCACGACTTCTTCCACCTGAGCCAAAGTTCTCACAAGTGCTTTGGCCAGTCCATTGTTCCTGTACTTATGCCTCTGTGGGGCATGTACATTCAGTTTTGTGTTTGTCTGCTTCTATTCAAGCCACATGAGACACATTTGGTGATAAGACATAAGTTTCATATCTGTACCTATGGATGACATTGCAGGAAACGTGCTACCATAAAAAAAAAAAAAATTTGTCATGACCATTCCAAAAACAGCTTACATGACATACTTTGCATCAGACAAAACATAGTTATATTGTAAAAGTAAACATGAATTATACACAGATCACAACCAAAGGGCATATATGGGGTACAGCATATCATAAAGTACACTTATTTCAATAGCACATGCAACCTCCCCTTTATTTTTAATTTTCTCATGGGTAGGCTGTATATTGGGGACTTGGAAAAAAAAAATTTGTTAATCTTAGTATGCTGCATATTCACAAGCACATGACCCTATTCAGATAGAACTTGGTCTTGAAATATCCTTGTTTTGATACAGTTAAAGGTTTCCAGAGTTCTACAGTATGAAATAACACTATTTCCAAATACACAGACTATGGTGCATATGCTTATTTTTCATGGGTGAAGGTACTTTTAACTTGACATCCTTCAGATTTTTACATAAAAACAAGTTCACCTTCTGTAATATGTAGATTTTATCAAATTCAAAAGAATATTGTAGGATCATGTATATGCAAGTAGAGTAAGCATGCAATATTTAAGTCTTTGAAAGATGGAAAATAATTCTACTTTGATTACTGTTTGCATCTACCCTATTTCCAAAACAAGCCAGGCAGGTATTAACTTTAACTATTTCATTTTGGTTGTAGAGCGAGATCATTCGAGATAATCCTGGAATTTTGGACTGTGTGAAAGAAGGGATTGGCAGAGTGATTGGCATGGGAGTGCCACATAGCAAAAGGCTCCTCCCCCTCATGGCCTTGACCTTTCCGACTGTTCTACATGGAGTTCTTCATTACATCATCAGTTCCATCATCCAGAAGTTTGTTCTGGTTGTCCTAAAAAAGGAGAATTCCCAGAGCTTTCCCACAGAAAGCTCCAATTCTGTGCAGAGTATGTTGGATGCGTATTTTCCAGAACTTATTGCTAGCTTTGCTGCAAACCTTTGTGCTGATGTCATGCTTTACCCACTGGAGACAGTTTTACATCGCCTTCATATTCAGGGAACACGCACAATAATTGACAATACAGACCTTGGCTATGAAGTGCTTCCAATCAACACACAGTATGAGGGAATGAGAGACTGCGTCAATACTATAAAGCGGGAAGAAGGAATGCTGGGTTTCTATAAAGGCTTTGGAGCTGTTGTTGTACAGTACACACTGCATGTGGCTGTTTTACAGCTCACTAAAATTATTTACTCCATGCTGCTTCAAAATGCTGCTTGAAAGTACATCATACATTAATTGGTGTCAGGGACATGATCTCATCACTTCATCATAGTAAAAAGAGATGCATATGAAAATGATATCTAAAAGATGAAAATCTATAGTGATAGTTTCTTTTTACAATGTGAAGTGTTCATTTAAAAACTGGAATTTGAATGCTAAAAAGTCCTTTTTAAGAAATACTCTCTAAAAATAAAACAAGTTATTGCTAGAATTTGAGTATTTTGACACGTGAAATACTATGTTGAAGAGAATCATAAATTAAAATGGGCAACTTCTTGTAGAGGTGATACATAATATATCTTATTTGAACATAGATGCCCTTTGTGTCTAGCTGTAAACTGGCATGGAAGATGGCATCTTCAGTGGCAATGGTCACATGCGCTATATGACGAAAAGGACATTAGTAATCATTATCTTTGGCAGCGAATTTCTTTGGATGAAATAAATAAAGCGGTTTGGGGTCAGAACTCCTATGCAAGATATCTGAGGATTTAATGATCTTTCCAAAATCTGTTTTAATCTTTACAGTTGATGTGGATATGGCCTGAATGGTAACTCGGAGATCTTGTTTTCTCAACACTGTTTTCTCAGTTTACAAGTACAAATAAAACTTTCACTGCTGCATCATACATCCAAGGTGGGGTAGGGTGGGACTAAATATTATGCTTTGTACATCACCATAGCAAACTATTTTGTAAGAAGAACTTTGTCATCTTTATGTGCAAGTTGATATAGAATACACTGTTTAGTTCTCTTCTACAGTGAATGTTATAGGGTAGATAGCTAAATGTGTGGCTTGAATAAAGATGCGTATAATTAGGAGCTGATATTATAAAATTGCCATTTTTAAAGTCTGATTTCCAACCAGAACCACAATTTTTGAGATTTGTTCATCTAAGGTCTTTTTGCTTAAAAGAATTATCATGAGAAGTGATTTTAATGCTCATGTTCAATTACAGTTTGAAAACATAAAAAGATTAACTGGCCTTTTATTTTTTTTAATAGTTACTCTTCTGTTAGATTGCAAATGTCTGGGTGAGAGATGCCAACATAGTGATTTGATCTCCAGGGTTCTTTGTCTTCCTTAGAGCAGCAATCTACTTAAGACAGGTTCTACTTATGATTTTGGACTGAAGTCTTTGCTTAAATACATGTGTGTTTGATGGGCAATATTCAAGTGTTTCACGATTAATATGCAATGTTTGATGACTACTTAAGTTTAATTTTCCTCCTCCTTTCCCAAATCTCCAAACCAAATTTTTCATTCTTTTAATAATTCTGAATTAACTTGTATTTGATTTTTATTTTAGATTTCATGAAGATATTTAAAAAGATGTTTTAACATAAAACAGATGAGCATATTAATAGAAAATCACTTTTAAACAATATGAAAGTTTGCATTTCTCATAAATTAACTTCTGTGGTAAGAGTCTTTGTATAGTTGTGTGAGTATGGGAACTTTTGTGTATTTAATTGATCAATCTTAAAATGTACAGCAGGTTTTTTTGTTTTGTTTTTTTTTTTAATGGAAAGCAACCAGGACAAAACTATCAACAGCTTTGACTCAAATGCAATGACTTATGAATTGACATATTTTGAAAATAATTTGAATTTGCTTAAAATTAAATTATTTTCATGTATTTTAGGCACACAAGTTTTACAATATACTATAGTAAACTTGGGACCTGGGACATTATTCTGGGTATTGTTTTCCTGCAAGTTTAGTGTGTAAAATGGGAGCAATAAGATAAATTAGAAATACAGTGCAAGTATTTGAAAAAGTAATTTACCAAAGAGATACCTGAAACATAGTCCATAAATCAGAAGTCTGTCCTCTGTCGCGTGGGCTTTCCATTTCTACGTATGTCTTTTAAAAGCACTCAACATTCAAGATTCCTTTTTTAAAAATATTCTGTAAGTGGAGAAGTCTCAATAAAATTGAAGACAGAAACAATGATAAAATACTGTGTTCTTTGTAAATTACATCTTTTTAAAAAGTGCACCAGCAAAGATTCTGGCCAAGATACCTTAAAAAATAAAGAGCAAAAAAGTCTTGAATGCATATTTAATTACCTAAATAAAAGTAGCCTTGCTTTTAAAAGTGCCGAGCATCCAAAAACTTTATGGAAGTAAATTAATCCAATTATTGTAATAATTATAAATTTTAATTATTTTCCCCAACCAACCCTGAATATTGTATGTGCATGGCAGATAAGAGCACAAAATGATGAATCATCTCAATCAGAAAGGTTTACTCCTAGAAAAGTATTTTAACCCTAACACGTCTATTGTTTGTTTCACACAGTGGTGGACAGATGACAAAGGAAGCATAAAATACCTCCCACTTCACACAATGGATGCATAGGTTAGAACGGACTCCAATGTAAAATTGTCAGTTTCACCTTCATTGCCAACTTTGAGTGACTTGCTTGCAGCTCCACAATTCTAGCCATTGAGCCAGTTCCTCGGCTGCTATAATTCTTTATATGGCATCAGTGACTTTTACAATATACAGCCACTACCTTGTAACATGGATGTTAACTTGCTATCAGAATATTGCACATTTCCTTTGCTATATTTTTCTTCATTTAGGGTGAAAGTGTAAACCCTACATCTATATTTCTATAAACTGTTTTAACCCTAGAAAATTTTCTTTACCCTTTCTGACTGGCATCTCTACAGTCACTATTCGTGTTCGTGTCAGCCATTGCGTATTCAACATGTGCGGGGTTCGGTGGGAAGGGTCATTTAGCTTTTATTTTTTCCAGTTATTACATTATTTTCTTACTCATTAAGTTTTTAGTTCTATTTCTTCTATTTTAGACATACCATATTTAATTTCTGTAAGTGAGCAGCAGTTCTTAAATTTCAGATGCAATTAAATTAAAATCCTGTCTGTAGATAACTTGAAATGGTATAACTGGAGAAAAGATCTAGAAAAATACTCCTGTTTTTTTCAGCTGCAGCATAAAATGAAATCTGAAGTGTGTTGGGTAAATCGGTTTCACAATCTTTTCTACCTAATTTTTCATTATAAAACCATAGTTTCAATCTTCAAAATGTTGTAATCTGTTAATTATGGTCAGGGCTGGCCCAAGCTTTTTTTTTTTTTTTTTTTTTGTGCTATAGGCACCTGTGATTTTTTTTTTTTTTTGGTGCCCTCCCCCGACCTGGTGGGCTGAGCTGGCTGGTGGGCCTACTGGTGCAGCAGGCCACGCAGAGGGGTGGGGTGGCTGGTGCGGTGAGCCGCTTTAGGTGACTGGTGGGCTGGGCCAGCCCAAAGCTGGTTGAGCAGCAAGCTGGCAAAGGAGATCCTGCCTTCCCTCCCTCCCCCCCAGCCTCTGTCTAGCCACCCCCAGCACTTGCCTTTTCTTCAGCAGGGAGCAGACACAGCCAAAAAACCTCTTGCCTTGCTGTGCACTGGGCTGTGCGCCTGTGTGCTGCATGGTGGCACACCCCAGGCAAACACCTAGGTCACCTCTGTGGTAGGACCAGCCCTGATTCTGGTTAATCGCGTTTCCTTTGAATCGCTTTTGAATAATGCCAGTTTCAAGAACATACAGGAATTGGTGATGGAAAGGGCTTTGTATATGATTCTCATGTCAATGAAGAATTTGTTTCTTCAGTGTATCTACTACCCTATCTTTACTACCCTTTTCTGGGTAAAGTTATTGACAAGTGCTGGTGAAGAAATTTTTACAGATTTTAAGGACAATAAGGAACCATAATGATCATCTACCTTGAACAGCACAATGTGGGCCATACAGTTTTACAAAGTTATTTCTATATCAAGTCCTATAACTTTTAGTTATGCTAGAGTATAACTTTTAGAAAAATATCTAATCTTGACTTCAAGTGACAGAATCTACCACATCCATAGGTAAGTTCAGTAACCCCACCGGCAGTGTGTACTGGCTTTTAGTCTGCATTTATCCAGCTTCGGTATTCCTTTGCTTACTAAATTTAAATAGCCCTCTACCAACAGAAATCTCCATTCTAAGTACTTTTACAGTGTGATAGTCTTAAATCTCTTGAATAAACAAAATACATTGTGCTTCTACAACTCTTAATGTGGTGACCATTTTTCCAGGCCCCAGCTCACTATAGTTTTTCCTCCGAGAGTAATGTTCAGACCAGTACATGCGCCAAAAAAAAAAAAAAAATTCATGTCATTTTTCTTCGTAATAGGGAAGATGAATTGTTTTGAACAGCCCTTCTATACATGTCAAAATGTACTTAATAAAATCATTTGCTGATGTCATGCTATGCATTCCAATAATCTAGCTCCTACAATGGTGTTGATAATGTTTTACTTAGCTTTTGGTGGTTTAACTTAGGAAGGAATCTCTTATAATCAAAATATAGAGCTGTCGCAGTTTGAGAGATGCATGTGTTCTTGGGGTGGGGGAGGGGGCGGTTAGGGAGATGCGATTGGTGAGACATCTAGAAGAAATAATTAGTTTCCTCACTTCCTCTATCTCATATATTTGCCTAGAATTTCTGGCAATCACCCTTAGTTCTATTTTTCTTTGCTTTATGCCATTACTCTTGATAGTGTTGTTTGAGATTACCTTAATTTGACTTCTTCCTTTGTATTACATCCTTAGCACTCTGGCTTGCAATGATTCTCTCCTTAATGGGCAAACAGCCGATATTCACTTTTTTGTATGTACTGAGTATGAAGTGACCATTCATTCAATCTAGGGTCCTTGCTATATCTTTAAATACAAATATGTTTTATCTTTCATCAGGTATTGGTCTCCTAATCCCTTTAGATATATGCACTTCTCTAACCTTTGTTCATTTGATTTAAGGTGTTAAGATCTCCAAAACTATCCAGGGTATTTTAGATGTTCTCTCAACTGTCATACAGAGAGGAATTCCCATTTTTGCTATATTCTGTGTATTGTATGCAAAAAATGCAACTGGGTTTTTTTTTGGGGGGGGGGTGGCTGTCATTTCAAAATTATGCTTAATTTAGTCAGGCCTTTTTATTTTTTTGGTATTACTACATTAGCAATTGTCTTCCTAGTTGTGTAGTGTATTGTTCCCAGAATACATTAAGTTTCACTATGTGGGTGCTTGACACTACCAGATAGCATCTGTAAATTTAACACATTATTTATCTCTTTTCCAAGCCACTAGTGATGGTTAGATAAAACTGTGTTCAACACAAATCCCTTCTGCTTCATGCTACATATTCCAGCAACTGAACACTTTTTTCACCCCCTGTTGTTTATCCTAGCTGCTTTTGTTTTGTGACAAAGCTCGTGTAAGCCAATTCAAATGAATTTTTCACAGAAGATGTCAGGAAGCAGTATATTAAAATATTCCCTTTAAATAATAGCAATAAAAAACCCCTGTCTTTAGTATTATTCCATTACTGAGGGATAGAACAGATGGTGCATGTTAAACAGCATGTGCACAGGGGTGTTGCTAGCGCCTGGCACATGGGGCATATGCCTCAAGTGCCAGTGCCCCAAATGTCAGGGGCAAGCTCTGCCACTCCCATCCCCGTCCCCAGCTGGGCTGCCTGCGGTGGTGTCTGCTGCTCCCAGTAGCCTGCAGCAGTGACCTCCTTTCCCAGCCCTGTCCCCAGCCAGGGATCCGGGTCCAGGCTGGCGGCAGCAGGAGCCTGAGGCCAGATCGAACCCAGGGGGATAATCAGGACCTTGAGGGGGTGGGGCCTGTGCCTGTGCCCATGCGCTGGGCCTTTCCCAGGGGCAGCAACACTTCTGCATGTGTAATAAAGCTGTTAGCAAGTACCCAATATCAGCTAGAGTGAATCCATAGTTCTACCAGAACAGTCATTCCTCACTGATGGAAGCGGATGTCTTAATAGTTCCTGCATGAAAGCAAAAACTGTGTGTGATGTATGAAAGTATCGGCTCTGAACTGCTATTAAATATGTTTATTGTAAACATGCATCATAGCTTTTGCTATTGATTTTTAACTGAAGATGCAAGCAGGTGAGTGGATGGTCTGTGGGCATGTAATCCTGCATGTTACATGGCTGATCAAGGTAGCATAAAACCAAAGGGGAAGCTGGTGCCAAGGAGGCTACCATAGAATGTGTCAGCTTGGCTTCAGCCTTTCAGCTGGCTGAAGCTTAAAAGTATTCCAGTGACTATTACCAAGCATTTAGAATTGATTTGCTCTGGTTTTGCCTTCTCATTTTTGACAAGAAAGCAAGCTCTGAAGAAAAGAACTTAAGTTGGGACACGGTGGTGTTCCCCAGGTGCAGATTTGCTCACAAGTTTACAGGTGAGTTCACAAAGCCTGCACAATGAGTTTCTGCTAGAGACAGCCTTATACTTTGGTCTTCCTGGTTCTTGACTTCAGACGCCATTTACTGGATCATGCTGATGCAACTTCTGCAGGAAATCTAAACATATGAGCAGTGTAATGTAAGTGTATGTTCCTTATTTTTGGAAGATCTAATCAAACCCTGAAAGACATGATTGGCTCAAGTTCTCCCCAGTCAGATATTATCTTTTCCTCTTGTCAAGACTCAGGAACATAGTGTCTGAAAATAGATTTGCATTTTCAAATCACTGCATTAACCCACTTTTCAAACATATTCCTAACATTTAGTCATGTTCTTCATTTTCATGTTTTTCTTCAAGGTCATATTTAAGACCTAAACCCATGATTTAAAAAGTCTGTTTTTGTTTTAGTTGCAAAAAATGTATGCTATTGGATTTGTAAAATCCTTAAAAGATTTGTGGATAAAAAGACCATAGGCAATATTTTCAAGAGTCTAGTGTTTGAAGGCACCCAACCTGAGACACTGCCCATGGAGTCTGATTTTTTTTCAGAAAGTGGTAAGAACTCACCGTCTGAAAATAAGGCCCCATTATGGTATCTCAAATGCAGCAGCATCCAGAATAGGCACTTTTTAAAATCATGTCTTGTGTAAGTGCGAAGTTTTATATAGATAAAGTGCTTAGGCTCAACTGGAATAAGAAATGTTCCAAATATTCTATATATAGTCTCTCTTAAATTTCTGTAAGGGTTAGATTCTTCTTTGAATAGGGTTGCTGTGGATGCTCCAATATAAGTGTGTGTACGCCCCTGTGCTGCTGACTGAATTTTGGTAGCAGTCCATACGGCCTGTTCATGTGCTGCTACCCACCACCCCTGAGGCTAACAGCAGGTGGAGACTTTACCTCCCCAGTTCCTTCTCAACCTCCCCTGGCTAGACAGAGCAAATAGCTGTCCATTTGCACATCAGTAATTTCCTCTTTGAAGCTCCCCTTTTCTTCCTTATTTCTTTGCATTTACTTTAGCCATACCTAAAGAAATTAAGAATAGAAATGGGTTCACTCCTCCATGCCTCTGTGGGGGAGACCCCACCTACCAGTGCGTGCCCAATTTCCCTGATTTCAAAAAAGCCTCAGTTGTAAAGAAGTGATCCTAGTAACTGGTGGACGCCACACACTATGCAGTTGCTGCCTAGAATAGAAGCACATGCCACAAAAAATCATAGAACCATAGGGTTGGAAGGGGCATCGTGAGGTCATCTAGTCCAATCCCCTGCCAAAAAAAAGCAGGACCATGCCCACTAAATTATCCCAGCCAGAGTTTTATACAGCCCAGCCTTAAACATCTCCAAAGATGGAGATTCCACCACCTCCCTAGGTAGTCCTTTCCAATGCTTTACCACCCTCCTAGTAAGAGAGTTTTTCCTAATATCCAGCCTCGACCTCCCCAGCTGCAACTTGAAACCATTGCTCCTTGTTCTGTTCTCTGTTACTACTGAGAACAGCCGAGCCTCATCCCTCATTGGAGCATCCCTTCAGGTAGTTGAAGGTTGCTATCAAATCCCCCTTCAGTCTTCTCTTCTGCAGGTTAAATAAGCCTAGTTCCTTTAGTCTTTCTTCATAAGTCATGTGCTCCAGCCCCTTGATCACTTTTGTTGCCCTCTGCTGGACTCTGTCTAATTTATCCACGTCCTTTTTGTAGTGGGGAGCCCAAAACTGGACACGGTATTCCACATGCGGCCTCACCAGTGCCAAATAGAGGGGAGTGATCACATCCCCGATCTGCTGGCAACACTTCTTCTGATGCAGCCCAGGATGCCATTGGCCTTTTTGACAGCAAGAGCACACTGCTGACTCATATCAAGCTTCCCATCTGCTAGGACCCCAGGTTCTTTTCTATGGTGCTGCTACTTAGTTGATCGTTCCCCAGCTTGTAGCAGTGCATGGGGTTTTTCCGTCCCAAGTGCAGGACTCTGCACTTGTCCTTGTTGAACCCCATGAGACTTCTATTGGCCCACTGCTCCAATTTGTCAAGGTCTTTCTGAATTTTCTCCCTGTCCTCCAGCGTGTCTACCATTCCCCTCAGCTTGATGTCATTCGCAAACTTACTGAGTGTGCAATCAATCCCATCATCCAGATCATTAATGAAAATGTTGAACAGAACTGGCCCCAGGACCGACCCCTGGGGCACACCACTCATTACTGGTTGCTAACCAGACATGGAGCCATTGATTCCTACATGCTGAAACTGTTGATCTAGCCAGTTCTCTATCCATCTTACGGTCCACACATCCAGTCCATACTTCCTTAACTTGCTGACGAGAATGCTGTGGGAAACTGTATAAAAAACCTTGTTAAAGTTGAGATATATTGCATCAACGGCTCTTCCCACATCCACAAATCCAGTCATCTCATCATAGAAGGCAATGAGATTGGTGAATCCATGCTGACTGTTCCTGATCACTATTTTCCTCCATGTGTTTCAGGATGGATCCTTTGAAAATCTGCTCCATGATTTTTCCAGGGATTGAGGTGAAGCTGACAGGTGTGTAATCCCCTGGATCCTCCTTTTTGCCTTTCTTGAAGATAGGCATTATATTTGCTTTTTTCCAGTCTTCCAGCACCTCCCCCATTCACCACAAGTTTCAAAGATAATGGCTAGTGGTACTGCTACCTCATTGGCCAACTCCCTCAGCACCCTCGGATGCAGGTCGTCCGGCCCCATGGACTTGTGCACATCCAGATTCTTGAAGTAGTCCCTAACCTGACCTTCCATCGCGAAGGGCCTCTCTTCTTCTCTCCAATCTGCCATACCCAGTGTAGTGGGCTGGGAGCTAGCCCTGCCTGTGAAAACTGAAGTGAAAAAAAACATTGAGCACTTCAGCTTTTTCCTCATTCTCCATCACAAGGATACTTGCGCTACTCAGTAAGGCTATGTCCACACATACATCATTATTTCAAAATAAAGTCCTTATTTCGAAATAAGTTAATTTGAATTAAGAAAGTTAATTAGAATTAAGGGAAAGCCTGCTTTCAAAACAGCTGTTATTTTGAAATGGTTATTTCGAAATAAGGCCGTTTGGACATGTTGTTTGAAACAGTTGTTTCGAAACAATGGTGGTGTTTTGAAACAACATGTCCAAAGTGCCTTATTTCAAAATAAGCATTTTAAAATCACAGCCATTTCTAAATGAATGGGGTTTAAGATGTTTCAAAGTGACAGTTCTTATTTCGAAATGACACAGCCTGTCATTTCGAAATAAGAAAACGTCGTGTGGACATTTAGTTTTTTATTTTGAAACAACCAGTGTTGTTTCAAAATAAAAGACTCGTGTGGACATACCCTAAGGCACCTACGCCACCCCTGATCCTTTTCTTGTTATTGACATACTTGTAGAACCCCTTCCTGTTATCCTTCACATCCCTTTCTAGCCGCAACTCCAATTGTCCTTTGGCCTTTCTGATTTTATCCCTGCAGTCCTGAGCAATATCTGTATAGGCCTCCTTAGTCATCTGTCCAAGCTTCCACTTCCCATAAGCTTTCTTTTTATGCTTTAGCTCAGTGCAGAGTTGTCTGTTAAGCCACACTGGGCACCTTCCACATTTGCTGTTCTTTCTGCTCATTGGAATGGTATGCATAATGTCCAAAACTGAAGTCCAGATTGAGGAAAGATACAAAGCTGAGGCTGAAACTCCTGCTTATGAAGTTCAGCCTCTGGAGCCCTGGCAACTAGAGTCCTCAGCTACCCTCTGCTTTGAGGGGAGATGAATCCAGGCAGATGCCTATAAGACATTCACAAAAGGCCTTTAAGAAAAGATATGTCCCCATGGTATTTCCTGATTCTAGCTGAAAACAGTCTCCAGCTCAGTCAGTGACCTCAGTACCAAGGGCCCATTAGACCACTTTAATCAGATAGCCAGGGCATGTGTGGTACCGAACTAACAGTAGAAATATCCAAAGACCCAATGGATATAGGCAAAGAAGATTCAATACCACAGGGATATCAAAAGCAAAAAAGATTTGCCCTAAAGAAGGCATTATCTGTACAATCATTAGTATTGGTACTGTTGACAATGCATCAGGCACCAATGGACCCTATTACTAGGTCTGCATCTCTGACTCCATCAGCATGAGCCTCACAGCACCAACAGCCTATGCTGATATCATTGCTTGCCGAACTGCCTGACTTCCAGTGCATGGCAGACCTCCCTTGCTAAGTGCCAGGGCTCTGGTATTGAGCCCACCTGGTGCCTTAAACTCCCCTATAGCCTCAGGCTGTGCACCGCCAGTGTCGTCAGAGAAGTCAGTCAGAGAGTGAGAAGACTTGATTTCCCACCACTCATTGTGCCCACCATATAGTGCCCAGTTCCACACAAACAGATGATACCATCCTTGTGACCAGTCTCCCTGGTTTGGATAGCTGTAGTTCCAACCGCTGGCACCAGCTTTTGGTGCAATGGCTTATTGCAACCCATGGCGCCTAGTGGGCCTCTCTAACAGCAAAGGAAAGATCTTTCAGCTGCTGCCACTGAACCCTCTGAACTAGCAAGAAAACAATTGATAGGCAAACTTGAAGAGGAAGAAGAGATCATTATTTAGACTATACTCTTATCACCAGACAAGAGCGTCATGCTGCCTCTGCCTTCTGTAGTAGATGACTTTAACACATCTTAGGATTTGGCGCACAGGGTGGCAGATGCTCTGCAAATATCTCTGCAAGAAGTGACTGTGTCGTCTCATAAGCTGGTGGATATTTTATACTCTTCCACAGCTGCAAAAGTAACCCTCGCAGTCAATGAGGCCTTATTAGATCCTGCCAAAACAGGATGGCAGATCCCTGCATTAATCCTTCCAATGTGCAAGAAGGCAGACAAGAAATATGTTCCAGCAGAAGGCATGTAATTCCTTTTTCCACACCCATCCCCCCAGTTCAATCACTATGCACATGGTAAATTTCCAAGGGACAACACTAGTACCTCAGGGCCATCCCTTATGATCAGGACTGCAAGCAGCTAGACTTGTTTGATGAAAGTCTATTCATCAGCTACCCTCTAGTTCAGAGTAGCAAATTGTCCAGCCTGATGAGCAACATACAGTTAGCTGAACTATGCTGCAAAATTTAAATATTTTTACTGAACAGCCTCCTGATCCTATAAAGAACAGCTTCAGGCTCTGGTTAATGAGGGTAGGCTTGTGGCAAGGATGTCCCTCTCTTTGTCTCTGGATGAAGCTCACATGCCAGCTCTCTCCATTTCAACTACAGTGGTAATGAGGTGGACTATGTGGCTTCTTGAAGTAATAGTTACTTGGTGCAGTAATGTGGGTTTGAGATGTGTATCCCTGTGGGTGCTCTATGACCCTCTACTTTGGAACTTGATTACCTCACTGTGCTGTCAAGAGAGAGAAATAAGGAGAGAAATGCCCCTGCATGCTGCTTGTCTCATGGCTGGTTGGGAGCAGAGTAGCCAAGGATGGCATAGAGTACTACCAAAAATCTCTGATCAACAGTGTGGGGGCATGGACATACCCGTAGTGGAGCACCCACGGTGGACACGTCTCAAGGAACCATCATTCCTGCACAAGATGAGTAACTTATTTCATTCTGAAGCAGATGGTGAATCACCCTCCCTCTATTTAAACTATTCTTTGCATCATTGTATGCCATCTTTTTTTAAAAGTAGAAGTCCCCAGTGCGAACAAAGGGGAAGTTCTGCTTTAAAATATTACCCTTTGCTAGTGTCAACACATCTCAGCAGGTCACAGCCAAGGATAACAGATTCAGGACAAATGGTTGATAAATGGGGCAGGCTCATCCCAGACTGGAGGATTTTCTTCCATAAGATACACCAAACCAGCAACAAAAATCAATTTGTCTCACCCTTACTGATTACCAAGAAGTTAGAAAACAAGTCTCCTTAGGCATCCCACTCCTTATTTCATCACCCAGACTAGACTTTAACATGAGTGGTTCTTAAAAACCAATTTTATCAAACCAAGGGTTTTTCTAGTCCCAAGATATCAGCCATGCAGCCAGGTCAATATATAGCTCAGATCTTACCCAGTAGTCATGCTGCTGCCCATTCTTTAGTCTCTAATGTGGGTATAGGGACAAAGGAGGTGAGTGCTGGGCCAAATTCATGGGGGAATGGGTGTTGGGCCCATGGTTTGGGCACGTGTTGTCCTCTAGGGGACCCCAGGTTTGGGTTGAAAGGATAACAATGCAAGCAGAAATCCTGTGCTGCTCATACAGCAGTTTTGTAGTCTTGGAGTTAGGAAGCGAGGAGAAGTAAACCTTGAAACTAAGCAGATATTTATCATGGTAACAGTTATGACAGGAGGCAAACAATTCTTATCAACATCTGGATAAAGAGGGTAGTAGAAAAGTGTTATCTCTTGGTTTCCTATGCTTGTTAGAGAAAAGTTGTAATACTTCCTCTTTTCTTTCCTTTTTACAGCTTGCTTGCTAAAGAATGTGTAGGTCAGGGGTCTCAACCTCAAATCATCACAAGAGCCACAGGAGGACTAGTACATTAGCCTGAGGGCCACACCCCTGAAACCTTTCCATACAACAATATTGCAAATATTGGTAACAATAGCATTGTTGCGGGCCACAGGCAATAGCTTTAGGGGCTGCATGCACCCCACAGGCCACATGTTTGAGACCTCTAGTGTAGGTATTTCTGTTGCAAAGACAATGTGTTTCAAGGTAAAGAGCCTGCACTCTGTAAGCCAAAGCTGTAAATAACAGCAATGGGTATAATTTTATTCCTTCTATAACCATGAATACTCATTTTACAATCACATTACCAAACAGGAGTTTTTAGGGGTGTAATAGATACTGTATCTTCATATTATTTTGGATAAGAAGTTGTGAGGTAGTTGACTTGGGGCTCACTTCGTTTGGTCATGAGGCAAAGGGGAATGAGTAGACTAGATGATGAACTGAATAAACTGTTCCTTATCGCTCCACCATATTTGGATCTTATTGGTCTTGACCCAGCAACATCTACTACCTGAAAGGGTTTTTTTTTTGTTTTTTTTTAAGGGAAAAAGAAAGGAGAGCACTAAACTGGTTAAAGAATTATATGTAGAGCCCTGCATGGATACAAATAAGTGGATCCGTATCCGAACTGCATCCACAAGAAATGGTCCACGGATATCCATGTTGCATCTGCGGATGTGGATATAATGTGGATATCCACGGATATCCGCATATTTGCAGGGCTCTAGCTCTGTGCAGATTAAAAATATGTGGATCCATATCAGATCTGCATCCCCAAGAAATGGTCCATGGATGTCTGTGTTGTATCCGTAAAGCAGATATCCGTGGATTTGAAGGGCTCTAATTATATGTATACAGTCATTGCAAAGTTCTTCGAATAGATCTGTAGCAATGATGCTACCATCTGCTGATTTGTAGACTCTCTGGCAACTTCCAAAAGAGTGAAAGGTCCTTAGTTCATTGCTTAAGGCAGTGGTTATCAAACTTTGGGTCACGACCCAGTACTGGGTCACAGGCCCACAGGTACTGTGTCACAACACAAGCATACTTTGGAGTGGCGGCTGCTGCTCCATGCTCCCTGGCAGCCAGCGCTGCTCCATGATGAGGAACGGCTGCTCCATGATCCACAGCCAGCTGGCCTTGCTCCAGACTCCCCAGCTACCACTGCTGCCAGATGGAGGGAGAAGGCTGCTGCACCATACTTCCCAGACAGTTGGTATTACTTCCAGGTTGGGGAGTAGCTGCCCTGTGCTGCTTGCCCACTTCGGTGTTGTTCTGGGGCAGCCACTGCTGCCCCTCTCTCCCTAGCCAGCCAATTCTGCTTTCTAAGTTAGCCATCTGGTGCTGCTCTGTGCTGTCCTGCCAGCCACCCCACACTCCCCAGCTGGCCGGTATCGCTCCAGGATGGGGACAGCTGCCCATGCTCCCTGATCAGCTGGTGCTGCTCTGGGATCCCTGTTCCTTTCCATGGTAGCTGGGGCAGGGGTCCCCAGTGATGCTGCAAAGACAAGTACTCTATGCTGCTTTTGGCTTGGTGCCTGGGGACCTCATCCTCCCCCCACAGCCATTGCCACCACCAAATTTTCATGCAGCGGCACTTTTTTTTTTCTTTCAGAGGAGGGGTCGCCACATAGCTAAAGGGTCTGGAGCTGGGTCCCGAGGAAAAAATTTGAAAACCAAGCACAAAATGGAGTCCAGGATCACATGAGCAAATCACATGCCCTTATATGCTTTGCTGAGCCACAGGAACAGCCATTACATATATTCTGGTTAAAATGTCCACAGGAGAGCTCACCAGCTGGGGATGAGCTTCTTCCATGGTCTATAGTGCGAATTAAGTGTTCTTTAACAGACCATTAACTGGAATACTGATTTGCAATGTACTGTCTGGTTTCAAAGTATACTTTACCTGGTGAGTGTTACTCAGGAATATAGCACATATGTAGGATGCCAGGACACAGGCAATATTTCTAACTGCGGATACAAAAATAATAAATGCATATAAACAGGATATAGCAAATTGTAACTTTTCCATGGATCCCTTTCACAACATATATTGTATAAGATTTTTTGCCATCATATAACAATGGTACCAACAATGATATGCATATTCACATTTTACTCATACATCACACTTAATAGACAATCATTTTCTTCAAACTGTTTTTCCAGGGCAAGTGGGGAATATCTGTCAATGTTTATGAGAGTATATTTTATGTCTACCTGAACCATCTTATTTTCAAAGTTCATGAATTTCTGAACAAGGCCATAATGGGTATAAATAAAAACTGACATGAAAAGAGCCTCTCTCTGCCATGTCAATAGTGCTGTGTGTTTGTTTGGTGTCCAGTGCAATCTACTTGTAATTTCAAATGACATTTTTATGAGTTAATAACAAAATGTTGCTTTATTTTTTATTTTTGTTAAACTCGAGAACTTTTGGAGAATACTAGTTGAATCCAAAATCCTGCCACTTTTGGAAATGTTACCCAGCCTTCCTCTTTGATGAAGTGTTCTGCCATGATCTAAATAATAGTCACATCAATTTTCCCTCCTAGTAGCCACTTGTATCCACACAAAAAATGGTGTGACCTATGACAAACAAAGTTATCATAGAATCATAGAATCATAGGGTTGGAAGGGACCCCACAAGGTCATCTAGTCCAACCCCCTGCCAAAAAAAGCAGGACCACTCCCATTAGATCATCCCAGTCAGTGTTTTGTCCAGCTGGGACTTGAACACCTCCAGAGATGGAGATTCCACCACCTCCCTAGGCAACTTATTCCAATGCTTCACCACTCGCCTAGTAAGGAAGTTTTTCCTAATATCCAGCCTGGACCGCCCCAGCTGTAACTTGAAGCCATTGCTTCTCGTTCTGCCCTCTGTTACTACCGAGAACAGTCGAGCTCCCTCCTCCTTGGAGCAACCCTTCAAGTAGTTGAAGGTTGCTATCAAATCCCCCCTCAGTCTTCTCTTCTGCAGGCTAAATAAGCCTAGTTCCTTCAGTCTTTCTTCATAGGGCTTGTGCTCCAGCCCTTTGATCATTTTGGTTGCCCTCCTCTGGACTCTCTCTAATTTGTCCATGTCCTTTTTGTAGTGGGGAGCCCAAAACTGGACACAGTATACACAGTATTTACAAAGAGGAACAGAGAGGACCTGGAACTTTATAAATCAGTCAGTCTAACTTCAGTACCTGGAAAGATATGGGAGCCAACTATTAAGCAGTCAATTTCTAAATACCAAGAGGATAAAGAAAGTGATAAGCAATAGCTAGCATGCATTTGTCAAGAACAGATCATGTCAAGACAACCTAATTTTGTCCTTTGATGGAGTTAGTGGCCTGAGGGAGGGAGGGAAGCAATAGATGTGATAATCTTCATATCAGTAAGGCTTTTACATATTCCCCTATTAATATTCACATAAGCAACTGGAAAGAAATGTGTTCTGGATAAAATTACTGTAATATAGGTAATTGAAAAACTGTACTTGTAGTATTTATCAGTGGTTCATTGTCAAAATGGGAGGGTGTATTTAGTGAGATCAGTTCTGGGTCAGATATTAGTAATATTTTCTTTAGTTCTTGGATAATAGCAAAGAGATTATGCTTATAAAATGTGTGGATGACCCCAAAATGGGAGGCAGTGCAATCATTTCAGAGAACAAAATTAAACTTCAAAATGATCTTGGCAAAGTGGAGGATTGATCTGAAATACAAAACACAGTAAGTGCAAAGAATTGCAGTTAGGAAGAAAAAAAAATCAAATGTACAACTAAAGAATCACAAATAACTGCTTAGGTGAGAGTACTGCTGAAAAGGATCTGGGAGTTCCAATGCACCTAGGCCTGGGAGAATTCTGAACCAAAAAATTAAAAATTCTTTGCACAATATTTTAAAATGCTATATATATTTTTGTCACAACAACAATATAAGCATCATTCCAGTTTTAATTATTTTGATGATCTATTCCAAAACACCTGTTAGCAGCTATAACCGTAACAATGCAGATAAAAAACAAGGTTGAAGAAATGTTTTTACAAAATGGATTCCTTCTCCAGCATATTAATACAGAACTTTCAATAGTAATTCATTTAAACTACAATGCAGACATGTATTTCCCACACACTTCAAAACCAGTGCAAAGATGTAGGGGAGTCAAAGGTGACAGAGGAGAGGGAAGTAATTGCTGGGAAGGAGCCTGGTGCAAATTTGGAGGTTTGTTGTCTGTGGGTAGAAGGAGTATGACCAGTTTTGGGGGTTTTTTTTGTGGGGAGGTGGAGGATTGTTGGGGATTCTCCCCTATGCAGATCTTAGCTGACTCCTAGTCTCCCCTTTTAAGTCCAGTACATCTGCCCCTGCCCCCATGCAGGGCCTTCCTTAGGGTAGGGCAAGAGGGGCAGCCGCCCAAGGCCCCGCGATTTGGAGGGCCCTGTGGGGCTGCACCACTTGCTCCCCCATGCCAGGAACTGGGTGAGCTGGCCAAAAGTGACAGCCTGGTTCACAGGGCTGGTTCTGCTGTGAGGCCACAGGAGTGGGCTGAAAGTTGCTTAAGGCAGTAGATCAGCATTGCAACAAAGGTGAGTCATTAGGACTAACAGTGAGGTGCTAATTGTTGTTCAAACAACCTCTGTGTCTCCTCTCTGAGTCAGTATCTCTTTGGGCTTCTCTCATTCATATGAAAAGGACTGAGGTCACTAGTAAGCAACCTTTGTGTTTTTTTTTATTAATAGACCCAGTGAAGAAAAGAAAAAACTGTGACCACCAACCTTATTCCACCATGTCTGAGATATGGGGATTGTGGTTATTTTTGCAAATTAGGACTTGCCTCTTTTTTCAGTGGGTTGAGAATTCCATTGCTTGCAACAAAAGTTATAACTTATAGATTTTAATAAAAACTCCCGAGATTTTTTTTTGACTAATAATTAAAAAGAGAAGAGAAAAGCAAACTGTTCTAGTAAGAGCCTATGTTACAAAGTATGGTATTTTTTTCTACAATTAGAAAGCCTAAGTAACAATAAAATCTAACTCAGGGATGGATCTGCTGAAAGGAGAAGTTATAACAAGGTCGTAATCTGACGGGGGGGGGGGAGAGGGTAGCCCCATTATGTTGCTCCCTCATGCACACAACCAGGGGTCAACAGACCAAGCAGAGAGGGCTAGTACCCCTCCAATCACAATACTGTGGACAATTGTGTGTTCATGGAAACTCATGCAGACTCAGGGAACAGATGAAGTGCAGAGGTGAAAATGGAACCCAGAGTATGGTTACCAGATGTCAGGCTAAAAGAGGACAAGTCCTCCTTTTTACCTTCATATCCTCTGTCCAGCAGGCATTTTACAGATACAGGATTTTGTCTGGCTTTTTACTTACAGGGGTTAAAGTATGCTGGAATGCCCCAGAACACCCTCTTTTTAGGGGGAAGCATTCCAGGGACCCCTAAAAATAGAAGACTATTACATTAATACTACATTTTCTCTGTGTGTCCTCCAATGTACTCCTTTTCATACTTTCCTGTCCTCCTTTCCATGCTTTGGTATCTGGTAACCCTAACCCTGAGGGGCTGCTTCAGTTCCTGGGATTTGGCAGTGAAGGGAGCAGGACCTGGAGGGACTTGGACAGGCTCAGCAGCAGACAGGATCTTCCAGGACTTTTCTTTCCAGCCTGGTATTGTCTCTTTTCTCCTTCCTCTGTCTCAGTACTTCTATCCCATTTCTCCACCCAGTCGTCTCCCCCCTCCCCACCATTTGCAAGGAGCTCCCATACACCCATTCTAAGCTACTACATGCAATTTTAGAGAGTTGCCATACATTCTGATTTGAGACAGGAGTATGGCATGTGGGATCACCCTCTGCATGTTCCATGTAGGTGATCTCAAATTAGATGTGTAGATTTCAAAGATGCTGTAATAACCCTTGGGGAGGAAGGGGTTAACACTCTGGTCAGTGAGTCCCAGGACAGCCAATAGGAATGAAGCACAGCTTTTTGAATGGTAACAGCAGCCTGGCCTGGGCCTGTTTGGATGCAGCAGAGCTCCTGGAAGGATCAGGAGGAGGCCAGAGGGCCTGAGGAAGAATCCAGCAACATCCTTACCAGAGATAAGTTAAATTTGTTACTGACCAGGCGTGGGTAGAACAGGGAATGTTTACTTAGATGCGGTCAGGGTATTTTCTTTGGTTTCGGCTTATTTTTTGGATTTCTCTGTGCTGAGCACATGTAACCCCCCCCCACACACACACACACTACCCTGTAACTACCTAAGTTAATTCCCAGAGAAGCACCTCTCTGTGTTTATTATCTGTTCTTTTTGATTAAAGATTTTACCTTTTAATAAGTTCTGGTTCTGTTCCTGGTAGGGCAAGAGGTTTGTGTGCACGTGCCTTAGACAGCACAGGCAGCTACTAGAGGGAACCCTGTTCCAGTTCCAGCTCATATTGCAGCTGGGGTCCAGTCACTTTCCTGAGAGAGGAATACAGAGGATCGCAAGTACCTCACAGGGAGGAATTCCCAAGTGCGCCTTCCTAGGTCTCAAGAGGTTTGTTTTTGCATTTGGGTGGTGGCAGCGATACCACTCCAAGGCCAGGAATTGGAGGCCTTGGAGACTTTTAAGAGCAGGCTTTAAGGCCAGTGGCTTTTCTGGCCTGTTGCAGGCCCCCACCTTCTGCACTCAGAGTGCCAGAGTGGGGAAAAAGCCTTGACAGATGCAATAGAAGCCTCAAGAGAAAGGACGAAAACCATGAGGGATTGCTCCCCCGGCCCCCCCCCCCCCCCGCAGCTATGTTCACTGTTCAGTTTTCTGGCAGTGGTCCCTTTTCTTCAGTGGAGGGTCACTGCATGGCAGAGTGGTATGGAGCTAGGTCCTGAGGAAAAAAGTTTGACAACCACTAGTTTAAGGGCTACTGAGAAACCACACCCTGCATTCCTGTTCTGCCACTTTTGGCCAGCTTGCTAGGACCCTGGCATGGGATGGCCAGTGCAGGGGCCTGTCCCTCCCCTGGGCTGGCCGGCCCTGCCACCAGTGCCCAGGGGGTTGGTGAGTGGGGACCCTGCAGTGGGTGATTCGCCTAGGGCCCCGCACCCACCTAGGGATGGCTCTGCCTCCATGTATCCTTGCAGCTTCACTCAGCCACCACTCCCCATTCCTTGGTGGTTCTGCCTCCTCACTTCCATTCAGCCCCTGCACCACTCTTTTTCCTCAGCCTTTCTGAAACCTAGTTTGTGACCCCTTGCAGCCCTGTGTACCCTGTTTTGTCCTATCGCCCCCCCTCATATCCCATCCCTTCTCCCCTGGCCCTCCAGGAATGTTGCTGTGAGAAAAACAGTCTTTACTCTCTCTCCTTATCAGCTACTGGCTACTACAGTAAGCTGATTGCTCTCTGCTCTGGTGCCACAGCAGTCCCCAGTAGAAGAAGACATACTTACTTGTGCCTTGCCAGCAAAATGTATTTTCTGTACAAGGAAAAAAAAAATCTGTCGTGGATGTCAGTTCTGCTCATGCAGAAATTTTTAATAGAAAAAGCACAGATTCAGAGCTGAAATGGTGGTGATAAGCAACTGTAGGCAAGTTTCACAGAAAATAAAGAAAAGATGAAACCTCAGGCTTTACATTTTCATATTGACAAAATCCTTTTTCTAATGATAATTACCTGTTATCTCAAAATAGTTTCCCAGCATACCCCCCAACTATACTTACAGAATGTTCCCTGTATTATTTGTAACACACAGTGCAAACATTTTCTGTGTTTAAAGAAGTTTACAAGTTGTTGAAGTTTCTTCCATTCAGTAACAGTAGGCATTCAGCGTGGGAAAACCTCTGTCCTTTTTAAGGCAATGTTGGGCCGCAGTACAGCTGTGCTGCTGTAAGATCACTTATGAAGTTGCTATATACTGATGGGACAGAGCTCTCTTGTCAACAAAATTAAACCACTCATCAATTAAAGGCAGTAGCTAAGTCATTGGAAGAAGCTCTCTTGTCAAAATAGTGTTGCATCGCTCAGGGGTGTGGTTTTTTTTTTTTTTCTCACCTCTAAGTGAAGTAAATTATACTGACAACAGTGGTACTACGGACATGGCTTTAGTTTCCTAAGGCCATGTCTATGTTAACATGTCAAGTTGACAAGTTACATCTTACTTTGATATCACTGATTGTGCACCTCCACACAATGCTCCTTGTGTAGGCAGGGCACACCCATAGTCATTGCAAACATCTCTATGCTGCTTGGCAAGGTGTCTTTATTATCTTGAAGTAGCAGGGGGGCTATGTTGGTGGGAAGAGTGTTTCAGTGTGTACACCTCCATTGTTTTGTCAGAAAAAGCTTTTGTTGTCGTGTAGACAAGGCCTAAGATTTGGGTTTTCTTTTCAGTTTCAAGCTGTTCATATTAGTTTTGATGGTTTTTTATTGTTTTTTTGTTCCTTTGGCTGTACAATAACTAGATATTTAAAGCCATTTTCATCTTGCAGGGCAGGTAGCTCATCCTTACTTGATTACTTCTAAGCGCTGTAATGTGGAATCCTCATCACTGTAGGATTTTAAGACCAATTTGAGCAAATACTTATGTCAGGGATAGTTTAGGTTTGTGTAGTCTTGCCTCACTACCAGAGGTTGGAGTTGATGACTTCTCAAGGTCCCCTCCAGTCTTACATTTTTATGATTCTATAAGTCAGTCTATTTGAAAATTTTCCACTTAAACTTGGTTTTTCAATAGAAAATTGATTTTTAACTGAATGACACTTGTCACAAAAAGTGTCTGTTCTCCATGGAAATTTTTTTTGTCAAAGTTTTGTTTCTGAAATTCCAATGTGGTGCCTCATATGAGTTCTAGTTTGAGTATGTCATATACCCATTAACCTCTATGGGCTAGATTCCTCAGTTAGATTAAATTTCTCATAATACATAATGACAAGGGTATATTGCAGGATCTTTGCAAAGGAGATAAGGATCACAGGAAACATAGTGTGGCCCATGAGGTCAGCTCTCATATTGGCGTCATGTCTGAATCAGACTGTTTTGTTTTAAAGTGTAATTTCTGGACTCTTGATTTTTTGGCCAAAATGTCTAAATTTCCCCAGGAAAATCCCTCATTTTCTGATCATCTTTCTTTATACATCCTCTTGCTATTCTAAACTAGTTTCACTGGATCCTGAACAAGCAGCTTGCACCCCAGTTCTGCTTTGGGTACAGGTTAACATCACAAGGTTCACAAGATTAGCAAGTGGTCAAATAACATGATATTGTGATGAGCGTCTCAGAGTCAGTCTAAAGCTTCAGGATTCACTTGTTAGCCTGATCCTTGAACAACAGTTTACTTGATGCCACTATGCTAATTACGTAATTGCTCACTTTTAATCTTGATAGGAAGCTTTAGTAAGTTATCTTGTGTATATAGTTGGAAGCTCATGAAACAAGACAGTTGCATTATATTTTCAGAATGTGGATCTTCTCTGAGTCAGTCTGAATGGCTATGTCCACACGTAGAACAGGCTTGTCCAACCTGTGGCCTGGGAGCCTGACTCTGGCCTGCCAAGGGCTTTTGTCTAGCCTGCGGGTGCTGCCATAAGAGCCTGGAAAGCTGAGCCAGCAGGGTGCTATGTGGTGGGAGAGGAGGTGTGTACAAGCTGAGATGGCATTGTGCTCAGTCTGGTGTGGGGAAGGGGAAGAGCCCAAGGGCAAAGGGAATCTAGGGGAAGGAAAGCAGTGCTGAGTGGGGATGAGGAGAACACGGTGGCACAAACACCAGAAAAACTGTGGCAGTTCGGGGAGAGTGAAAGAGCAGGGCAGCAGTGCAGTTGGTTGGCAGGACCCAGCTACTTCCTGACCTGGCTATCCCCTCAGTTCTGCTCTCCTCTCACACCCCTAACCCCAGCACTGCTGTCCTTCCTCTGCCCTTAGTGGAAAAACTCTTCTGTAGAAATTGCTACCCCTCAATGTTTCTGGTACAGAGATGCCCAATGCCAAAACCTATGACCCGTGCAGAACTTCCAGGGTTTCTGTCCTGTCTCTATCTGACTCTGTTCTCCTCTCCCTCTTCCCAGCACTGCTCTCCTTTCCCTGAGCAGTGCTTAGCGAGGTGGGAGGAGAGCAGAGCTGATGGGGTCCCTGTCAGGAAGTAGCTGAGTTCTACCACCCAGCTTCTCTGCTCCCCCCACCTCATCCTTCTTCCCACCCACTCCTCTGTCCTGCCTTGACCCCTTACACAGGCACCCCTGCCTCCCTTGTCCTCTGTACACAGTACAAGCAAAAGCAATGCTAAATATCACACTAATCATTATCTTATTAAAGTTTATTAATAAGATTGATGTGTATGTCTTATCTATCAAAAATTTTCTCACTGGCCCCCTGACCGAGAAAAGCATTGCAATGTAGCCCCTCACCCAAAAAGGTTGGATACCCCTGACTTAGAATGTTACTTTGCATTAATTTACTTCTAATTAAATCAAACTAATAATGGTTAATTCAAAGTAAGTTAATTTGAATTAACATGGCCCCACTAGAAACCAAAATGGAACTAGCAAGTCCATGGACAGGACTTGCTAGTTTGATTTAGGAAGGGAGCACCACAGGAAGTGTGGCAACATGGACCCCAAGAAGGACCACACCTCCACCCAGTCTCCCACCCAGCTCTAGCACAGTGAGCCAGGTGGCAGGGGAAAAAAGCACTACAGTGCCCAGCTCTGGGAGCACTGGCCAGGCATGGGAGAAGGGATGCCTGCACCAAGCTGCAGCTACTTTCCCCACTGTTTGGCCAGTGCTCCCAGAGTCAGGCGCAGGGGTCCCTTCTCCCCACCACCTGGCCAGCACTCCCAGAGCCAGGCATGGGAATCCCTGCCCTGATGCCCTCTTCCCATGCCCAGCAAATGTGCCCAGAGCTGCTGGAGGGATGCTTTCTCCTCCACCCAGCAAATGTGCCCGCAATCAGGCAGGGGATGCTGTCCCCGCCACCCAGCTCAGTGCAACCAGGGAATCCCTGCCTAGCCCTGGCTGCACTTAGTGGGTGGTGGGGAAGTCACCCCCCCCCCAGCCGGCCAGGGGACTGGAGCCAGATCAGCCCAGACCAGCTTGGGGCCTGGGTGAGGGGCCACCTTTGGGGCTGCTTGCCCTGTGTATCCCCCACCCAGGGCAGGCACTTCCTTTCTGCATGCCATGTACCCTGGGAAGAAGAAGTTAATTTGCGTTAATTAACTGCGTTAATTTGACCTAACTGTTAGTTTGAATTAACATGGCTGCACTGGGTTAATCTGAACTAATACATTTGAATTAATCTTTACTTTGAAGTTAAGCGAGGTTTTATAACTTCCAAGTAAGTGTTCATTACTTCAAACTAAGGAAGCCTTCAGTTCAAATTAATGAAAGCCAGTGTAGTATGCATTAATTTAGTTTGACTTAATCCTCATTAAATCTTATCTTAGTCATAGCCACAACTTACGGATTTTGTGGACAGTTTTCAAAGACTTACATATGAGGTAGGGGACACAGCTGTTCTTCTCATGTTTCCTAGAAGAAATCAATTTTAGAAGGGACTTGAAAATGTTTAAGCTTGTTCAGACAGATAACAAATAAGGACGTGTCTATACTGTAAAGTTAAGTTGATTGAAGTTACACTGATATAAAGCCGCTGCTGTAACTAAACCACTATTGGATAGCCGTGCTATGCTCATTGTGTCATCAGAGTGCATCTGCGGTAGCAGTTTTTCAATCGACAGAGAGAGGAGTGCCCTGTGGATGGCTACCGCAGGGTGCTTTGGGAAGGGTTTGTAATGTCTCATGGGGACAGGTTCAGCATCCCATGATCCAGTTTTCTCAATCCCATCTTTCCATGGGAATTCTAATACATTATGAACCCCTTTTCAAGTGCCTCAGTAACTTGTGCACCAGTCATGTGTGTCAGAAAACATGGATCATCCAGGGTTCTTCAGTATTGTACTGACTGTTCCGAACACAATCCACATGACCCTTCAGTATTTCCTGAGCTGTGAGTCTGAGGTGGATGCCTTGATGTCTGTCTTGCTGTGCACCCCTGGAAACAAAGAATTCAAGACTGCTGTTGGCATTCATGGAGCAGCTGCACGTAGTATACTGTTGGGTCTAGTCCTGAGAAACAGGCACTAAGTGGTGGGATCACATCATTATGCAGCTTTGGGACAAAGAAGACTGGCTGCATAACTTTCAGACACACAAAGCCACCTTCCTGAAGCTGCGTGCCAAGCTCCCTCATCTTCCAGCTCAGCAATACAAACTGGGAACTGCCCTCATGGTAGAGAAGTGAGTGAAGCTGGCACTACCAGATTCCTATAGAACAGTTTGCAGTCAGAAGTACAGTGGGAGTTGTTGTAGAGTGACCAGATCTCCAGATTTTATAGAGACAGTCCCTCCATTCATGCTTTTACTTGTATAGGCATCTATTACCCTCTGTCATTTCTTGATTTTTCACACTTGCTGTCTGGTCATGCTAGGTTGTTGTGATGCTAGGGTGCAGCGTCATTAAACATTTCTTGCTCTGAAGGACTCTGACACTGGGCAATGTGAGGGGAATGCTGGATTGTGGGGCACTAGAGGGTACACATGTCCCTGTTGTGGCTTCATTGAGTACATCAAGATAAAGGGTGACTGCAAGTGCTGTGGAGAACCAGGGTCATTTAGTCAGCTTTGTCTGAGAAGGTGCATGATGCATGTACCTACAAGAACAAAAGCCTGTTCACAGGATGGCAAAAAGGGACTTTGTTTCTCACCTGCTAGATTACCATTGGTGCTTTTGAAATTCCAGCAGTGTCCCTGATTTATGAAACCAATACAATGGTCACCTCAACAGCACCAAGGAAAGATTCAAATACTGGATCAGCAGATGCAGAATGATAGTCAATTGATTTTGGTAGATTGAAGAGACACTGGCATTGTTTAATCATAAGACTGAATTTCTGTAGAAAAAAATCCCAATATTAATAACTGCCTGCTGTGTTCTTCATAACATCTATGAAGACCAGGAGGAAAAGTTGCTGCTGTGGTGGAGGTGGATTGCAAGGTTGCTAAGTCTGTACAGCCAAACACTGGGACAACTAGCAAAACTCAACATGGAGCGATATGGCTCATGGAGGCTTTCAAAGAGCACTTTAATAGTGAGTCTTAGCAGTGCATTGTGATGTATTATGTCAGGCATGGCCAAACTGCAGCTCGTGAGCTGCATGCAGCTCTTGAAAGAAAAAGTGCAGCTCATGGAAGAGCATGTCAGGGAAGGGAGGCATGGTTGGAGACGGGGGAGAAGTGTGGCATGGTTGGAGACAGCAGAGAAGCAGCAGCCTGGTCAGAGATGTGGGGAAAGCAAGGCATGGTCGCAGCCAGCAGGGAAGCAGCAGCATGGTCAGACAGGGCAGGGAAGTGGCAGCATGGTTGGGGACAGCAGAGAAGCAGTGGTATGGTCAGATAGGGGTGGGGAGTGCGGAGTGGTTGAAGCTGGCAGGGAAGCACAGCATGGTCAGAGATGTGGAGAAAGCGCGGCATGGTGAGAGCTGGCAGGGAAGCAGCAGCATGGTCAGGGATATGGGGAAAGCACGGCATGGTCGGAGCCAGCAGGGAAGTGGCGGCACTGTCGAGGTGGGGGGAGAAGTGCGGAATGGTCAGGGACAGCAGAGAAGCAGCAGCATGGTAAAAGATGACAGGGAAGTGGCAGCATGGTCAGAGACTGAGGGAGAGGGGAGCACGGCATGGTCGGGGAAGCCTTGACATGTTTAGATTTTTTCATAAGCCCTAATGCAGTTTACTGGTTGTTAAAATAAGATCGTGTTTTACAAGTTCTAACCATGACATGGAATAATAAGAAACGAAAGTACAAAGGACAAAAGTTTAAAACTGAATGTAGATTACTTTCAACTTTTGGCACAACTTACTGCTATGAAGCATTGTATTCCACAATGAAATTTGTTAAATCAAAACATTGTGCAATACTCAGAGAACAGCACCTGAGAGAGCTTTTACCTACTGCCCTGAGAAGTTACTGCCCAGATTTTAAAAAACTTGCCACAAGCCTACAGTGTTCTACATCCAGTGACAGCTAAGGTTTTACTGTATAGGCCTAGTTTTCGTGGTAACCTTAAGTAATTATTAGAATCTGATATTAGTAGGATCGATATTCGCCCTGTTTTTACAATAAAATTAAAGCGTGTAAGGAATTTTAAGTTTAGTAATTTTGGGGTAGGTAAAAATATGTGGTTATATGCCTCAGTCCAGCTCTCAAAAGTTTAATTATCAACTTGTGTGGCTCTTGAGCTCCATAAGTTTGGCCACCCCTATACTATGTCTATCTGTCCCTGCTGTTTTAGGGCCTGTTAGGAATGCTGTGGAGTTTGAAATATATCTATGAATATAACACTATGTTTCATCTGTTCATTTTGTGGTGCTTGCTGTATATTTGTAATTATTAAACTGTGTTTGTCATTGATCCTAAGAGCTCTATAACATTGTAAACAACAAATAAATAGGTCCTTTTTGAAACCACTAGGCACTCTGCATATCTCTGCCATATGTTGTGAACTAATAAAGATTAATTATTTCCCAACTAATGGAATTTTGAGTAACAGAGCCAGTGCACAGAAAAATCTATCCAGTTTAAAAGTACAAACATTCAAAACTAAAAAAATTAATGGACCAGAATGTAACAAAGGAAAAGAATACTCATGTCCACTTTACATATAGATACAGCAATCATGGCTTTCACAGGTCAGTGTATGTGAAGCTACGGTTGTCCTTAATGTCTCATGGGGTGGAGCAGTGGGGGTAGGAGTGTGGCCTTTGATGCTGTGTGGCATGCCAACTAGGAAGGATGTAGGGAAATGCTGTAGTGGAGTTCTCCATAGACTTCAAAGGAAGGTTGGCCCAGGATTGCTGAACCTGTAGGTCCACAGGAGTCTGCAGCATCTATGCTCATTGCCAGAGATGCCCCTGTATATCCTGGTGCATCTCCCTCTTCTCTTCCTGTTGGGATTTCTGAACCTTTCTCCTGGCTGTCTGCAATATTCAACCTCCTGGCCCATTGTTCAGGGTCTGATGCAGCATTGACTTAGGATCTCAATGAACTTGTCATCACAAGGCCTCTTTTTTCCTCAGTATCTGCAATAAGCATTATAAAGGTGTAAAAGAAAACCCCTCTAGGATGGATGCACCCAGGAAAAAAATAGAGGGTACTCAGCACCCACCAATGCTGGCTACAGAGTAGGTGACTCAGATCACCTGTTCAGAGGCTCCGAGGAGCTCCCTTATTTAGCTGGCTCCTGAGCTGGAAGCTAATGGGCTGTTTAGCAGCTTCTTGGCTTGCTGCCAAATAGCTAATTGTTTGCTCCTGTGGGAGGACTTCACCCATCCCTGTTTCACTTCCTGCTTACTTGGGGCTCCCTTACATCTGATGGGTAGGGGCTTCATGTGTGCCTACAGTTCCTAGCCCTGCAGGCAGCAGCTGAGTGAGTGCTAGGGCAGTGGTTCCCAACCTTTTCTCTGCCCTGGCACACCTTGATACCTTCAAATTTTTTGAGGCACACTACGATTAAAAAGCGTGTGAATATTCAAACTAACTTAAATTACTTATGAATATTCATGAACCATGGCACAGTGTTTCAGAAATGCTGCTATGCAGGGTATTAGGGGTAGCAGAGCAGGGGTGGCAAACCAGGGGAGGTCAGGAGTTATGTGCAATGGCAGGAGTGAGTGTGGGGAGCAGGGCAGGGGTGGCAAAAGACAACAAGGGCAGCCATGTGGCGAACAGCACAAGGGTGGCAAGAGAGGAAGGGAGAACAAATGGCTTTGTGAAGGGGCCAGGGGGTACCTGGGGAGTGGGAAGGTAGGGCAGGGGAGCATGGCACAGCAGCCACTTCCCCCTTCTCCACAATGGCTCCCTGCCACTGAAGGCAAATCCTCACCCCACTGCTGCTCCATCCCACCCCAGCTGGTCCCATCCTCCCCTCTCCCAGCCCCCTGCTGTCTGTGATGGACCCTTCCATCACCATAGGGGTCAGAACTAGGCCTCCAGCCCTCAGCTACATCGCCCCGCATACAGCCACCCCACCCCCCAGCTACACTCCCCCAACCAAACAGCCACCCCACAACTCCAGCTACATACCCTCTGCTACATGCACACACCTGCCCCACAGAACCCCCAGCAGCACCCCGCCCCCGAAAGCCCTTACCTGGGCTGTTTACAGGCTGGCTGATAGGAGCAGCTCCACGCTGCAGGGGGGAGATTCACACACTCCTGGCCTCCCCCAGCTCTCTGCTGGCTGGGCTTAAGGTGGAGCCACTGGAATTCTGTGTTCTGGCTGCTCGTGCTATTTTTAGGGGGACCCCTGGAGCTCCGCGTTCCGGTGCCTTTCTTTATTTTTAGGGGGGCTGGAAGGCTGCCTGCCTAAAAGTAGGGAATCCTGGAACTCTGTTCCAGTGCCTTCCCCCTTACTTTAACCCCTGCCTTTTCCCAGCCCTGCACAGCCCACATGGCTGGGCTGGGCAGGGATGGAACTTTAACTCCAGTTCTTGGGGATGCTCGTGGCACACTTGGGGTGTTGCCACAACACACCAGTGTGCCCCGGCACACTCGTTCAGGAAGCACTGTCCTAGGGAGCAGGGCTGGGCTGGGCTGGGCTGGGCTGGGCAGGGCAATATTTATGGGAATGCCTACTGCAGCGGGGATGTTCACAGGTGCAGTTTGAGGAAGGACAGGGAGCATTGCCTCCCTCCGCCTACAAAAGGAGGCAAAGTGTGGGGGGGATTCCATGTGTACTCACTTTGCTGCCATTGCTCCTTTGCCCCACCCCCTTTTCTGTGGGCATAAGTGCAAGTGTGGGATGTACCCACTATTGTGAGGAACTTCTCTGATTTATACACCACCCCAGTGAAGGTGGGTAGCTACAGGTTCTGACCCTTTGCTCTTGCTTTCTTTACCGAGAGACCGGCTTGACCTCAAAAGCTCCCCTCTCACTCTCCTTCATCGTGGGGTCCCTGTAACCCCAACAAGACTGGCCCCAGAGTTCCTGGGGTCTTGACCCCCCCCCCAGTCTGGTTGCAGTCATTCAGAGCAGGGGGTAGGGTGCCCCCCCCCTCACTCCAGGGTGCTGACTGCACTGACCACTCTCCTGGCCCACCAGTCACTATATACAATTCAAAGTAATACAATTTATTTAAGCACACAGAAATAAAAAATAACCTAATAAGAAAACAGAGAAAAGTGGAAAAAGTGAAACGTAAACCCCCAGTGCCACCCCCTGGCATGGGGCACTACATACAGTGTGTCTGGGGCCCGAGGGACAGTCTCACGGTCTGTTTCCATGTTGCAAGCCCTCTGCCAAGGCCTTGCTGTGACTGACTGATCCAGAGGGCCAGACGCAGGCTCTGGCCATAGCCACACATCCCCAGGCTCCAGGAGCAGAGCCCTTCTTCCCAGCATCAGCCTCCCTTCACTGTTTCCCAGCTGCTAACCACACCCAGCTCTAGGTGGCTCCAGCTCTGGCTTCCAGCCCTGCTCTGGCTCTGTGTGGCTCTCTGGGATGCTCCTCGGGCTCCTCTGGTTCTCCTGCTGTGGGTCTGCACAGATCAGATCAGCACCATGGGCTCCTTCTCTGGTCTCCTGCTCCCAGCTTCAGACAACGCTGGCTCTGGCTCTGGCTCCAACTGTGCTCAGCTTGGCTTGGCTCTCTGTTGCTTCAGCATCTGCTCTGCACAAATCAGCTCAGCCTGGCCCCCTTTCCTGGGTTCTCTGTCTCCCAACAGCTGGCCGCTTAGTGCTTCCTCCTTAGCTCTGCCCCACACACTCTCTGGCTTGCACAGGCATGTCCAGCCTGCAGTTTCAGTTCAGGGGTGGGGGAGCACTCTCCTGGCTCCCTCATTGTCCTGTCCAGCTAGTCAATCAGACCATCCTGGAACACTGGTCCCTCCCACTGGCCCTGAGGCTGCCTGTTTCAGGGTCCTGCTTTCCAGGCTGGAGTGGCCAATCAAAAAGGCTCATTCAGTTTCAGTAAGGGGCTGTCAGTCCCCTTACACAAGCATGGAGGCAACTTGACTGCTCTGCTTGCGTGTGTATGTTCCATGTGGCTCTTAGCCCCTCCTCTCTACCTGTTGCATACTTCTGGTTTACTCTGTCCCTCTCTTGGCATTCAGGTTGCTGCTTCTTGCAGGGGAGAAGATATGGGGCGGAAGGGATGTTGCATGGAGGGGGAACTTCAAAGATATCAGTGGAAAGCTTAAAGTCTAGAATGAAACCCCAAAGCTTGGGACTTTTAAAGGGGACTGGACTACAATGAGGATCAGCCCAACATTGGCAGGGAGACAAACCAAGCTAGGATGATTATAGCAGACTCTTCTTGGGGTAACGTCTATAATTCCACCCTGCTATTGTGGTACTAAAGAAATGGCGCCTGGATACCACGTTGCCCTGAATTGTGAATGAGTGCTCTGGTGTGCATCTTGTACTGAGCCAATAATGTAGGTCCTGTGACTAGCATAGCTGTTTGCAGATGCTCTTGTGTTTAGTTGAGCCCTCACCCTCAGGGACTGAATGCATCTCTACTATATTGAGAGCTGATACTGCTTTCCAGCTGTGTGGATCCCTGTGTGCTCATGATGTGAATCTTTGGGTTGGACATGTGGCTTTATTTATCTCATTGTACTGGGAATGCTAGTTTTCTGATGTAATGATGCCATTATGCAAGCACTACGAATCCTGAAAATAGTGCCCTGGTATGATGGTAACTCTGGACTATTGATGTGAATCCTCTATTTTTGTATGCAGTATTGTTGTAGCCCTGTTGATCCAAGGACATTAGCCCTAGTCTACACACTGGCCACACTTTTTGGCCACAGTCAACAGGAGATGAGCAAGGTATGTAAAATACCCTGTGTATCGCCCATCACCTAACTAATACCCATTTATCTCCCTCTACACACTGTGCTAAGGTGAAAGGCAATGCCATCCTGTTGCCTTAGCATCACACCACTTCCGGGGCTGAAGTTGTCTTGCTACTGTCAGTATAGACATAGCCTTAGAGACATGGCTGTGAGGTAATATCTTTTATTGGCACAACTTCTGTTGGTGAAAGAGGCAAGCTTCAGACCTTTCACAGAGTTCTTCTTGAAAAACAGCTCTGTGTAAGCTTCTATGTTATCTACCTTGTCTCTAATGTGTGTCCTGTCATTATGGCCATGGTGGGTACATTCTTAGAGAGAGAGCATGAATCTGGGCCACTAGAGGCACAGTGTTAGGTTTGATGCTATTAGCTTGCTGTTTAGCTGTTACTCCATACTGAGCCTGGTAGTCTTAATTTTTGGCATGGGTACAGAGGAGTTTGAAAACAAGATGAACACAGGGCCAGACTTAAGGGTGGGTGATGTGGTCAAAAGGCAAGGAGTGTGATGGACGTGGGGCGTAAGGCCATGGAAAAGACTAAAATGGTCTTATTATTTTCATCTGTTCATACCATAACTATAGATATACCTGAAATATTAGGATCATGGGACAATTATTATGATACTAGTGATGTACACTTTTCATATTTTAGTTATTAAATGTGTCTAAATAGGCTAAAAATAGTCTTTCCCAGAGTGACAGAGTTCCTCTCCCATGATTCTTCTGAAGCACCCACCAGCAAAAATGGAAAGCCAGTGCTGATCAGTATCAACACAATGGAAAGTGAAAATTAAGACTGAGACTCCGTCCCTTGCTCCTTCAAAGTTTTAAACGGGACATGCTTTTTGACAATTCTACCTTGGATTGCTTGTGCCCGCTGCCACTCACAGCATCAGGCAGAGTGATGTGCTCCCAGGTTGAGGGAGATGAGGAGGTAATTGCTTGGATCTAAGAAACAATGAGTACAGACGAATGGCACTGAATACTGACATCATTTTCCATAAGGGTAGTGGTGATTTTAACTGATATCTCGCTCTTGAAGGTAACAGCACAAAGTGCACAGCAGCTACTGGCATTCTGAAGCCACCAAGGCCCATATCTGCTAGTCAGTGCCTGGAAGCGGTACCTACCAAAATTATTACCAACTGGTTTTGGAAAGTGTCCTGCCATAGAGGGAGAAGCAGGGCTGCCAATACCATCCCTAGAAATCTTTGGGGGAGGATTGCAGAGGACAAACATTAAGATGACTCAGGAGGATTCAAAGAGCGTCCCCTGCATACATAGCTGGCAGGCTTAACCTCCCAAACCAGCCACTGTGAGCAGAAGCTCCCACTCTGCATCTTCTTGCTTCTGAGGCCCTGCCTGTACTCTGCCTGCTTCTGTGAGGAGCAGGAGTCTAGGGGAGGAAGTGAAGTGGGGGCTGGAAGAAGTGGAGAGGGAGCAGGGGGATTAAGAGGAGCAAGCAGTGTGTTGAGTGTGGAGGTTAGCTAATGAAAGAAGGTGGAATAGAGTGGGGGAGGAGCCTAAAGATGGAGTCAACCTCACTAAATTCAAGAGTCACACGCTGCCTACACCTGTGGATGTGAACAAACTGCTCTGCTTGGCTAACCCTGCCTCACTCCACAGGGGAATGACAAGCCCATAACTCTACTTCTCTTGATTATACTGCTACCTCTTCTAGGACTAGTAAATTACTGTCAACCTTTTTTTTTAAGTTGGGCGCATCATCAATACATCATTGTAATGGGAAATACAATTACACATTTACCCTGCATTGTGCTTACAGCTGCTTGAGTAACTGGACTGACATGGAATTCACAAACAGGTCCTGGCTCACAGTAGAATTGGTGCCAGGGGCAGTGCTGCCCCAAAATGCATTCAGGGCACACCCCTGGATTTACACCCTGCTCAAAACCATGCTCTCTGCCATGCGCCACACTGTGCCAGCCCTGAGCCTGATCCAGATCCTGCTGCTGGGCTCAGGGTCAGACCCTGCTGTTGCTGCCACATCCCCAGACATGGCTGCCACCCAGTCAGGCTCCTGCCATTGCTAGCAGCTCCAGATCCCTGTCTGGGGCCAGGGCTGGGACCTGGGCCACATCCCATCAGCCCAGGCCAGAGGCTGCGGGCCCTCGGCCTGACCCTAGCTGCTGGGGCCAGCTTCTAGCCACTGCCTCCCCCGCACCTGAGAAGAGGGATTTAAATTTCTCTCTTCTTCTCCTGCTCTGCACCAGGTACCTCAGTACATGCTGCAGAACAGGACACTTAACACAGCCCACACCTGCTGGCCAGATCTAAGCTCCTCCCAGGTAGTCATCTGGGAACTCAGAGCAGTCGCAAGGTCTCTGAGCTTGCATTGCTGCTGCTCAGGATGGGATTCAGGGTGCTGGCTGTGGGGGACAAATTAATCAGGGCTCTCAACCTGGAAAGAGAGAC
>ML681982.1:48672143-48685892 GCA_007922195.1 Podocnemis expansa | reverse complement strand
CCCACGGCTCCAACGAGGCCTACACTTTAGCACCTTTCTCACTGTCCGACAGAAGAGATTACATATAATTTTTCTTACATGGCTCAGTCATTTGGGGCTTGTGCCCAGCACCAGCACCCATAGCAAGCACCTCTTGTCACATGTTCTCCATTTGCCTCCTCATCCTCAGTTTTCACAAAACGGACCTGTGACTTTGGATCCTCAGAAGAATCCAGAGTGGTCTGCAAAATTATGGTGGGGTCTCTGCCAAGATGTCCTTTGTAAAGGCAGCAGTGCTACAGCTTGGCACCAGTCTGACTGCTGGCCTTCTGGTATACCTTATGAAATTCTTTCACTTTCACATGGCACTGCTGCTGATACTTGACATACCCCTTCTCCTGCATCCCCAATGCAGTTGGCTTGCAGTTATTCACATTTCTACTACTGAACTGTAGCTACTCCAGTCTCTTCTCCTTGCATGCCCAGAAGAGCTGGTATCTCCTGTCTGCTGAAGCTGTAGTATGTTTGGAATACACTTGCTCTCCTGGCTGCTAGATATGGTCACTGAGCTAGACAATCAGGAAAAAGTAGGGTCACCAGATACCAAAGGAGGACAGGGAAGTACAAAAAGGAGGATATTGGAGGACACACAAACATCTGGGGCCCCGCCTGGGCCCCCTTCATCCACCCTGCCACCCCAGCTACTGCCCCCCACCCCCAAAATGCTTGCCCCATTGATCACCCAACTCCTGAGAAATCTGTCTATCCCCTAGTTACAGTGTGAGATGAATTGCAAGAACAGCAGCTCAGGAATATCAAATGAATGGCTTAATTATTTTTCATCTTCACATTAAAGTAACCATAAAGCCAGCCACTTTAAGGAGTCACAAAATTAAGTATTTAATATTTATATCAAGGTGCAATGAGAATCAAGCTGCAGAACTCCTATCCAGATTGATATTTTTACATTGTGAGTTGCAAATGGAAGCAAACCTCCAATAAATTTAATGTAGTAATTATGGACAAGATTAAAATCAGTTTTAACACAGTAAATTCTTCACAGAATTCAATCTCATTGTTTCACACATGGAGTGGAAGCCCCTTGACTACATGAAGTCTAGCAGAATTTGAGGTGTTGGCTTCCAAAGGAAAAGTAATCTCTGTCAGCAGTATTTTCCCCAACACTTGAAATTTGGGGGGTGTAGGGGGTGCTCACTAATTTGGTATAACATTGTTACTAGCAGAGAACTGGGGGGTTGCAGGAGGGGTGTAGGGAAATCCCCATCTAGCCTCAGTTTTGAGCCTCATTGTGCAGTATTAAAAAAAAAAAAAATCACAGACAAGCTGTTTTAAGTTTTAAACACACAGGCAAGGAGACATCAGAAGTGAGAGCTGCTGGTTTTTATGTGCAGACCTGCCTGAAACATAATCTTTTACCTAAAATGCAAATTTCCAGACATCATATCCTACTATGTCTGCCATAAATCACAGGTGGAGCTATATCTATTTTATGACAGTTGCAATTTTCTGTTTGCTTTTATGTGAAATATGCATCAAATGGGGGGGGGCATAGAATTAGATGTTTTTGACTATCAAACACTCCACCCAAGATGACAGCACCTATTCTTAGATGCAATGATCAGTTTTTTCCTAAATATATCAAAAGAAACACTCTCCCACCAACAACTGCAGCTGGGCTGAACCAGCAGGGGAACACCTTCTGGAGCTGTGGGCTCATGTGCGCTTCTATTTTTAGAGTGCTGCCCTGGCGTCCGGCAAAAAGCTGGACAAAAGGCACTTTTCACAAATGCCTGGAGGACGGAGGATGGCAGGGCAAAAAGAAGGACGTCCTCTTTTTGCCGGACCTGTGGTAACCCTAGGAAAAACACCTTAAAAAATTAGGTTCCCTTCTCCTTTAAAAGCCCACTCTCTCTGCTTGACTGCCTGTATAGAAGGGTTCACAACCAGGTCTGTCAGTGTCAGGCATTGTGGGACAGGTGCTGGAGGACTGTTGGGGTCAATTTGAGCAATGCAGTGGCTATGTTTATGCAGAATTGTCATCAGCATTTGTTGTTTATGTTGCTGTAATGGGATACTTACATTGGTAGGAGATGGATTTTAAGTGTAGTCACAGGCACTACTAGGTCAATGCAAAGTATCTTGCATCAATCTAATGCTGTAGTGTAAACCAGGCCTCAATGAAACTGATTTATTGTCTCCTGCTTTCCCCACCCTCCCTCATGAACTAAGACCTTAAACTTATTAAAGAAAGAAATTAGGTTGATTTGTATAATTTGTGCTTGAAAAACCTTGCTGACGACTATTAATTATCCTATTTTCCTCTGGGCACATATAAATGGATTGTTAATAACTTGTTCCAATATCTTTCCAGGTTTTGAAATTAGACTAGATGTCTTTAATGTCACAGATCCCCTTTGTTGCATTTTGAAAATATACCATATATCACTGCATATAAGCTGAAAATTTTGTGCCTGAAAATTGGCTTCAAAACAGGCTCTCGGCTTATACTCAAGAGAATACAGTAGACAGCCCCTCCCAGGAGTTTCTCAGACCATGTGACAAGCCGGAGCCCCAGTGTTGCTGGGTGGCCATCTTGGGCAGTCGGACGGGGCTGGGGCTGGGGCTGGAGTGAGGAGGGGACCCCAGCGTCTGGAGCAGCTAGGTAAGAGGGCCCGGGGGGGGTCAGCCTGGACATTGGGGGGGGATTCAGGGAGGCCAGGGAAGCGGTGGCAGGGATCGGAGGTTGGGGAAGGGGTCGGGGAGTTGGGGAAAGTGATGGGGTGGCTGAGAGGGTTTGGGGGAGGGTTCAGGGAGGCCAGGGAAGGGGCAGCAGGGCTCGGACATTGGGGGGGGGTCGAGGAGTTGAGGGAAAGTGACAGGAGGACCCAGGGTTTTTGGGGAGCCCAGGGAAGCAGTGACCGGGACTAGGGATTGGGGGGGGTGCCTGGCAGGCTGGGAAGAGCGGCAGCAGGGGTTGTGGGGTAACAGGGAAAGGGTGTTGGGGAACAGGGGAGCAACAGCACCGAACTGAGAAGGGAGTAGGGGGGTAGCAGTGAAGAGCCAGGGGGCAGCAGGAAGAGCAGTGGAGCACCAGTGGGGAAGGGGCAGAGAAGGGGGGCAGCAGTGAAGACCCAGGGGGGCAGCAGTGAGGAAAGGGCAGAGCAGTGGGGCAGCAGGAAGCAGTGAGGGAAGGGTGGAGTAGGGGGTGGCAGTGAGGAGGGGGCAGTAGGAGGTGCAGAGAACAGCAGTGAGAAAAGGGCAGAGCAGGGGGCAGCAGTGAGGGAAGGTCAGAGCAGGGGGCAGCAGGAGGAACAGGGGGACAACAGCAGGAAACTGAGAAGTGAGCAGGGGGGTAGCAGTGAGGAAAGGGCAGAGCAGTGGGCAGCAGGGGTGAGGAAAGTGAAGAAAGGGCAGAGCAGGAGGGCAGGAGTGAGGAATGGACAGTGAGCGGGCAAGGGAAAAGCAGCAGCAGAGATTTTTGGGGTAGGGAAGCTGTCAGAAACTCCAGAGGAAGCCAGCAGCAGTGGGTGGGGGGTTAGGGGCCAAGGCCAAAAGGGGACCTCGGCTGGGTCACTAATTTTAACTTCTTTTTGGGGCTCAGAATTTGGGGGGTCAACTTGTGCCTGGATCGACTTATACCCGATTATATACGGTAGGTACTATGCTTGCCCTTCTCCAGTGGCAGCTTTTGGGGTAGGTGAAGCAGGTGGCTGTCTAGGGCCCCAAGCAATAAGGTGGACAGAAATGAAAATACAGAAAATTATAGAAATTGTTTCCATCTAGCAGAGCTAGTAGGGCTGGCAGCCTAAGCACTTTTCACCCTTGGCTCATGAAGGCAAGCTATCATTGGGATCTGTGCTTCGTCTGAATTGCAGATTTCACCATTATCTATCTTCCCATCAGCTTCACAATGACATGCTAAAAAAGCAGGAGCAAGCAATAGACAGCACAATAGCAAGATCTTTTCCAGTGGCCTCAGGTTTTAATTCCTCAATGTGGCCATTTATTCTGCCATTTGTTAATTTTGTGAAATATTGCCTTTTCCTTTTCTTTTTTACCTGTTCTTTTGCCTTTTCCTTTGACTTTGTGACAATTTTTCCTTTGGCTTTGGTTAGCTCAAGTTACCATGTAGGTCCATATAGGCTGCTACATATAAATACAATGCTGCCTTTAGGCAATCATTACAGTTGTGTGTGATGTCTGTACTGTATGTCTTTCTTTTGGTAAGTAATTTTTAGCTTCTTCTGTACTTCCTATTCAATATTTTTGAGGAGGCCAGAGTCTCTTAAACTTGAGAACTTCAGAGAATTTCATTGAAATTTGGTGTTTTTCATTTATAGCTACACACTAGAAACCTGTTCACTTATTTTTATTTATTATAATCATTTGTATTAAATGTCTAGTGCACATAAACCCAAGCATATATGAAAAAATTGTAAGACTTGACTGCCAAAATTTTAAATGTATTTTAGTTATTTTTGAGACATCATTAATTTTACCACTTTTTATTTGTTAATTAATGCACATACTTTTTAAATTTTTCTAAATGTTCATTTTAACTTTATAGTTCAGCATTAGCTCATTTATGTTAAGTGAAAGATTATCAACTTACAAGCTTCATGATGGGAAGATCTTTAAAAATATCATACCTAGGAATAATTTACGAATTCCAGGGAGATAGCCATGTTAGTTTGGTTCAGCAAAAAAACCCCAGAGTCCTGGGGGAGTGGTGTGGAGCAGTTAAGAGTGCAGGGGGGACTGGGGCCACGGGGAGGTAGTGTGGAGGGGGGGCTATAGTGGGCCCTTTAGGGGGCCCCACAATGGGCCTTCACCTAGGGCCTCCAATTGCCTAAGGCCACCTCTGCCCTTCTCCCATCCCCTGAGACCTCGTCAGCCCCCATGAGTTCTTGAAGATGATCGCTAACAGTTCTTAGATTCCTCTGCCTAGTTCGTTAAGAATCCTAAAATGAATGTCATCAAGGCCTGCTGACTTGAATACATCTAATTTATCTTCTTATTGCTCCATATAGCCCTCGTGAGGGATAACTCATTTTGTGTCTTAACCTTTCTGCTTTTGTCTGTACAAGTTGGATACATTCTCTCATACTTGAACTGAACAACTTGTCCATGTTTCTAATTTTGTAAAAAAAAAAAACAAAAAACACCAAGGAGTTGTGTGGCACTTTAAGACTAACAGATTTATTTTTCCCATGAGCTTTCATGGGAGAAAATCCCACTTAGTCTCCCTTTCTTTAAGGGCACTAAAAAGTTCCTGATGGAGCCATAATAGCGTCTGTTTTTCAATTGCATCAGGGTATTGTGCTATTGTGCCTTTAATAGTATCTTTGAGAAACTGCCACTTGTCCTAAATTTTTTTTCCCTTAGGACCCCATGAGAAGGAAAAGCTATCTACCAGCTCCTCTCAGAGCTTGTTAGTTAGCTTTTTTTTAAAGTTCATTGTCCTTGGTGTGATACCAGCAGGCCTTCCTTTTCTAAGAATGATGGAATCGTCATTTCATGATCACCTTCACTCAAATCGCATTCAGCTTTCAAATTTGTAGTCTATTCATCCCTGAATCAATTCTAACCCTCTGACATTTTAGTCAGAATAAAGGTTAAAATCCCCCCAGTTACTCATGTTCAGAACAAATTGTTATTGGCAATAAACTAAAATCTAAGTACATTTTTTATATATTTAGTATCCCTTGCTTGTGGTACTTGAGTTCAAAATTCCTGTCTCCATTGAAACTACATAAATGAAAAGTGGTATGTAATAATCACTTTGAATAAGTCTTACAAGTGGTTTCTTTGGTTGGGATAGTGATTATTCTCTGTCTGTATCATGATGAAAAATAGTGAGTCATCGTTTGTGAAGATACAATAGTATGATTACCTACTTTATTATTATTAAAGCAGCTATTAAAATATCTTTCTCACTAAGAAATTAAACAAGTTTCACTCTTAAAGGGAAACAGAAGAACCTCAGCCTTACTTCTAAAAATGTAACTGCTTTTTTTACTTACAGCAGGCTTAACTGAAACCTAAAAGAAATAAGTCAAATAATAATGGCATGGTAGAGTGTTTATTAGGGATCGCTCTTTTGACCTATGCACTACATAAATCTTGTAATTTTGGATGCATATTTTACACCTCTTCCCTAATCATCGCACACTGCTCTGTGAAGCATGAAATATTTTTTCCCCAAGCATCAAGTCCATTCTGTAAGTTCACCCATCTTTGAAGCATCTGACAAAGTGGGATTTTCTCCCACAAAAGCTCATGTGAAAAATAAATCAGTTAGTCTTTAAGTGCCACATGACTTCTTGTTTTTTAGCATAGATAACACCAAAGAAGTTTATTCTTGATACCAGGAAGACAGACAGGACAACTTCAGAGTTCAGGTGATACAGCAACTGATTATATACTGCTTTTTTTGATAAGGCAACACATTAGCATTGATTAGCATGCTAATACAAATCTTGTTTTACTCCAAAGAGAAATTTGTTTACCCAGACAGAGTAAAGAGTAGCACATGCAGACACAGACACTTTAGCTACGTTAAACTATGAATATATTTGGGTGGGGGAGAGTGGAGTGGGCAGAGAGAAATAGAGGGCTTTGTGATGGAGAGAGAGAGTGGGCTGATCTCATCAGGTGGAATACTTACTAAGTAGCTATCTGGCCTTTTGAATTCTCAGGTGCTTGTACATGCCAGCATCCCTTGAACCTCACTACCAAGGGGAGGGTAGCAGTATTGGTGTCAGCTGGAACTGGTTACCTGAGATTTTTTTGCTTCAAGACTATCAATTCCCTTCTGTTTGACATATCGAACTGAGAGAGAGAGAAAGTCAACACTTAGATCAGTGGTTCCCAACCTTTTTGAGTATTAGGGTCTCTTTTTAACACCAAAAAATGTTGTGGATCCCCAAATGCTAATAGTTGTTATTGGGGACTGACTGCAGGCAGTAGTGCTGCAGAAGGGCAGTGGAGGACCTGGCCCCTGCCTGCTCCAGGGCTTGGGGACATACCCAGGGCGAGGCTGCTCACAGTAGGCAAATACAATTAATTTATTGTAGAGGTGTCAAACTCATTCAATTTGGGGAGCCACACTAGAAGGTAGGACACCTGTTTTGGGCCATGTTCAATACTCCCCAATACTTCTCCCTCCATGTTCAGAGTGGCATGGGCTCCCTTCTCCCTCACCCTGCAGGCTCCCCCATGCCTTCCCTTTTCCCTGCCCTGTGGGCCCCCCTTCCCCACACTGGCTTCCTGACCTTCCTGCTGCTCTGCCATTCCACTTCTGCTACCTCATGGTGGCAGGCAAAAAAATCAGCCTGAGTCACAGGGAGCCAGGCTGGGCTCTTGTCTCTCCCCCTCCCACTTATCACTATCAAGCATTCAGAATGCTGGCCTTTGGTTGGCTCAATCCCAGCCGGCCTTTGATTGGCTCATTCCCACGTGGGCCCCAGCCACTTTTTTGTTAGTTATTTGTGATTCGTGCAATTTGCTGTCTATCAAATTAGGATACTGACTGACACAGTGAATGGTTGGGAGCAGTGTGGCTCTCCAGAGCTGGCCTAACCTGCTGAGACTGAGACTCTGACTGAGGAGACCACAGCTGAGCTAAGCTGGGATCGGTTGGAGCTCTTCCTTTGTTCTTGGATGCCGTGACTTGGATCATGTGAGTGTAGGGTTACCAGATACCAAAGAATGGAAAGGAGGACAGGGAAGTACAAAAAGCAGGACATGGGAGGACAAGTGGAGAAAATATAGTATTAATGTAATATTCTTCTGTTTTTAGGGGGCCCTGGAATGGGAATTCCAGCATACTTTAACCCCCGTAAGTAAAAAGCTGGACAAAATCATGTATTTTTAAAATGTCTGCCGGGTGGAGGATGTGAAGGTAAAAAGGAAGTCATGTCCTCCTTTTGCCTGATATCTGGTAACCCTGTTTGAGACAGAAGGCCACCTAATCCTGCTGTGCAAAGGAGCCTGTCTTTGGAGTTTGCTGCTGCAGACAGTTTCCAGGCACAGCCCTGGCAGCAGCTTCATGGGCTGGATCAGTGCCCTTGGCAGGCCAGATCCGCACCTATGGGCCAAAAGCTTGACACCCCTGATTTAGAGCCCTCAAAGTGGATCGCTAGCTGACAGCAGCTGAGGCTCAATGTATTTATAGACTCTTTGCAATAACTTGGCGGACCTCCAGGTTGGGAACCACCAACCTAGACACTTTGATATTCACAATCTTTGAAGTAAAGTTGGGGAGAGAGAGAAGGGTGAGGAGATGCATAAGAAGCAGAAACCAAAGTAGAAAGGAAAGCAAGATTATGAGTTTTGTGTTTAAAATACCCATACAGAATAGCAGAGGTTAATAACACAAGAGTAGAAACAGCTGCCACTGTTACTTGTAAAATTGTCCACCAACAAAGACTTGGAGAGCACAACCTGGATGTGGCTGTTACTGATATTTGCCCGAATGGTGGCAGATGCTGCGATGGCAGCAAGAACCGCTTTGAGGAGTAGCTCCTTGGCCAGTTGAACCGGAGTATTATTCAAATACAAATTGCCATGCCAGCAGGGAGCTGTGGTCATTCCAGTAACAGCACAACCAGTGATGTGAATGTTGCCCAAAGTAAAAGAGTTGGTAATTTTCAGGCACATAGAGGGTTTAGCCATGCACTACAGGGGACAATGGGTTTAGTATGAGGCAGAGGTAACAAAGCACCACTGAGTAGTGCATACTTGTACAGCAGTTTCAGCATCCTTAAGAGGAAGAACATCCATAACTATAGGAGAAGGGGTTAAAGGGTGAAAGGTAGAGCAAGAGAATATGATAATATCTAAAGTTTCAGTACAACAATCTTAGCATAGTCCTGTCCTCCGATGGTGCTATATAGCCAGAGGCTCCTACCCTATGTACTGTCTTGTTAGATACATATTCAACAGATTTGAAATTAAAGGAGAAGGGGAAACCATGAGCTGGGATAACAAAAAGAAACTCAAAGGAAGAAGTCAAATCTGGGGGAAGGGGAGAGGCTACTATTAACTGAGTTGAACCATTTGCAATGTTAGTCAGTATGAGGGAGGAAAGGATATGAGATGGAGGGAATCCCAAGCAGACATTGAAACAGTGTAAGAGAAGATATGTTCTAACGTATCACAGGCCAGCATATCACAAGCATGACTGTTGGACCAGGCTTTGGCTATGTCTCCTATGGCATCAGGGGCCTTTTCAACAATATTGTAAAAGTTTTTGGTTGCTATATCTATGACAGTAAAAGTATGTGCAGACCTACATTGGTGTGTTTGAGAGCATGGGTGGTTTGGCTTTTAACCCAATTACTGTATGACCTATTAAAATCCATATTAAAGGAGTTCATGAAGGAGCTGGCACTTCCAAAAAGTCCACCTATATCCCTGAGAATACTGCGCTTTGGTCTTTTAGTAGCACATACTCTAACAGAGTATTGATGCATGAGAAATCTTAACTGATCCTGCAACCCTTGTAGGGAACTAAAGTGGTCTGAACATACATTTTGAAACGGGGTCAAAAAGCTAGACAAATCATAGTTCACTTGAACAGAAATCATTAAAACAGTGTTTTGTTAGGACCTATCTGAAAGATACCATGAGGCAGAGTAGGATGTAAAATAGAGGCACATGGAGGGTGGGGAGTACCTACAAGAGGTTAAATCATAACATTTTACATCAATACAATGTAGTCGTTTAACAGGGTCTAAGCAATATCCTGACCATATTGCCTCTCCATCCCCAGCTCCCACAGCAGGGGAGGGATCTCTGTCCAACCTGCTCTAACAAACACTTCGGTTAATATAATTCTCTGCCCCCTTCCCCCCCCCCCCATACAATCACACTGGTATTCTCCCAACCCACTATCAGCCTCATAGAGATTATGGATTTCAATTGATCCATCCAAAGCCCTGGAGATTGAAAGACTGGTTTGTCCTGGGGAGAGCTTTAATTGACAGAGCCAGGCGAATGGGGTAGTCTGCTATTTTGTCCAACATTTTTCAATTAGACATCCTGGAATAAAGGGTTCAATGTGGGTGTCACCATATCCTGAAAAGCTAAATACCTACCTACAGTCCAAGCCTGGTGAACAACAGGAAGGGAGCCACAGACTGGTTTTGGGCTGAAGGAGTCAGATTGGGACCTTGGAACATGGGTGTTTCTTGAGGTGAGTGGGCATAACAATAGGTCCCATATGAGCTGTCTTAGGGGTAAGCCAGGTATCTGGTTTATTTAGACATTCACCATGACCTCCTGGAGTGAGTTGTGCATACTGCCCAGCTTTGAGGCACGTGTCGTGAGATGGCCATCAGTGGTGCGTCCCAGGGGTATGCAGTGGGTGGGATCACAAGAAGGATCAGCATAGGAAGCCACATCTTTCTATCTGAAAGACTAAAATTAATACACACAAAACCAAAATTAATCTTGTTTGTACATTATTTATTTATTTATTTATTTGTGAACCCATGCTGGAATTCCTTGCACCTTCATGGAGGTGCTGGTGTGTGCCAGCACCACATGCAGGGCAAAATATTTTGGCTGGAGTACCCCATAGTTGTAGTTTTTTACCATAGCCTCGTATCCTTTTTGTACATCCTCCCAGGAAGGGAGCTCTGGGGAGTCCTGTATTTTGTCAGTCTCTGACAGTTAGCCTTAAAGGTTGCAAAACTTCATCTAGACATTTGATGTACTCCTGTGCAGTATCAGAAGCCAGGGCAAGGGGAGCTGGTATTACACACTCTTCCTCTAGTGACATGGTCTTCCCAGTAATGAGTTTGAATGGGGAGATTCCCATGGTTGCATTGGGGGTTGCCTTCATGGAAAGGATGTCAGAGGGTAGTTGTGCTACCCAATTAGTCCCTCGAGAAAGTAGAGGCTTTGTGATTTTCTTCTTCATTGTTTGATTGATTTATTCTTCTAACACAGAGCTTTCAAGGTGGTATGGGCAGTGGAATTTCTGTTTAATGCCCAGTTTGGAGCAGACTTCCTTCATGACTTGTCCTGTGAAATGGGTTCCCTGGTCTGAATCCACTGTGCATGGCAAGCCCCAGTGGGGGCAGAATTCATTGGCCAATATTTGGGCTACTGTACTTGCATAGTTTTTAGATGTAGGGAAAGCTTGAATCCATCTAGTAGAGTGATCAGTTATGACAAGACAATATTTTTTTCCTTTTGTAGGTGGTAAAGGACCTATGAAGTCAAATTTAATTTTTTGCATAGGACCTGTGGGTTGAGGGTGGTGCCTTATTGCTACTTTGAGCTTTCTGTATTCATTGCATTTAGCACATATAAGGCATCATCAATAGTAGTTGCGTATATCTGCTGCCTCCACCCTTTGTATGGTACAGCATAGCTTTTGGATTTGGGTGGCCTGGCAGGTGGTAAAGATCACAGAGTTGAACCACAATTGCTTTAGGGGCTACTAACTGTTAGTCTTATGTGACCTAGGTATGCAGAATGCCTCTAGTCATTACCTAGAGCCTCCAAGTCAGACCCTTACAGCACATCCTCAGGGATCTACAGCCTATTCTACAAGACGATCCCTCACTGTCTCAAGTCTTGGGAGACAGACCTCTCTTCACTTACAGAGAGCCCCCCAACCTTAAACAGATGCTTACCAGCAACTAGAGACCTACCAACAGAACCATTAATGCAGACATATCCCTGCAACAAACCAGGCTACTGACTTTGCCCACATATCTGCCCAAAAGACACCATTACAAGATCTAATAAAACCACCTACTCCATCAAAGGCTCATTCACCTTCTCATCCACCAATGTGATTTATGTCACCATGTGCCAGAAATGCCCTTCTGCTTTATATATACATTGGACAAACAGGACAATCTCTACACAAAAGAATAAATGAGCACAAAGCTGACATCAGCAATCACAACACTATAAAACCAGTGGGTCAGCATTTCAATCTACATGATCACTCCATTAATGATTTGCTAATTGCTGTGCTCAGACTGATGAATCCTAGATCCAGGCTTCAAAGCGAAGCTGCTGAGATTGAATTTATTTGCAAATTTGGTTGCATTGCTTCAGGACTTAATAGGGACATTGGATTTTTCTCTCATTACAACAGGTGATTCGACCTCATCTTCCTCTGTATGCTGTTCCCCCATGTTTGAGTCTTTACAACTGATTTGCTGTTACAGTGTTACCTGTTTCCATGACTTACACTCCTCTGCATTTATTTTCTCCCATTCTGTAAGTTTCCCCATCTTCAAAGTGTCTGACAAAGGGGGATTTTTCTCCTACAAAAGCTCATGCAATAAATAAATTCATTAGTCTTTAAGTGCCACAGGACTTCTTGTTTGTTTTTATCCAATTTTCAGACATTTTCAATCCATGGCCTTTTTTCCTCTTTTTTGCATTGTTCTTGTAGTTCAGATAATGGGATTTGCTTTAGGTCTATAGTTTGAATGGCTGCTTTCTGATGGTTCTCTAAGGCAGTGGTTCCCAACAATGTTCCCTCTAAGAGCCTCCGGCAGCTGAGCAACTCCTGTTGCTCGCTGCACGGGGCCCCCCAACCCCTGCACAGGCCCGATCCTGGCGGTGCCCCCCCCGCGGGCCTGATCCTGGTGGGCCCGCTGTCCTGGGAACCCCCCCAGCCTGCCCAGCCCCTCCCCGCAATCCCTCAGACATTCTGGGCATGCTCCATTAGAGCTTCTCTGGGTGGGAGTTTTAATAACTCCCTGCCCCACAGTAGCTCTGAGCAGGGCCTCTGGCCCTGCACGGCCGGTGTAACGTCAAGAGCAGTTACCTGTAAAGTTTTGTAACCTTGGCTGTACTTTGGCTGTACTGCACATGCTCAGATCTGTTGGGCATGCTCAGTAAAGTTCCCTGTAGCTTCTTTAGTGAACTTCTGCCCATACTTGCTATCATTTTTTGCTCCCTCTTTTTACAGGTGTTGAATCTGGATCAAAATGGGTGAGTTTGGTGTGCTGGCTAGGCAGTGTGTGATCAGGGGGCGAAATGTGACTGTCCTGGGGTGTTGGGCACTCTGGTGGAGGGGCAGGAGTTTCGCAAGGTGACAAATCAGGGGATGGGGGGGGGGAGAATGCAGTGTCCAGCCGAGGGCTGAGGGCTGCCAGGTTTTAGAAAAGTGCCACAAAGTCTGCATTCACAGGGACAGGGGCTGTAATATTCACCCCACTGGGAGAGTTCTCTCCCCTGATTGCAAACATGTGATCGGGGTGCTTCATTGTTTTCACACTACTGGGGAAAAAAGTGTTTTTCTGAGACAGGGCTGTGGCTTTCAAGCTAGCTTGGAGAAGCCAGCTTCTCCTCTTAAAGGCACAGGCATCCCAATATCTTATGCCATCAGCACCTGTATTTCTGATGTGTTATTTTATTGTGCTTATTAATTCTCACACTTTAAACTTTTACAGCATAAGAATTTTTTTCATCTGTTCCATATTGCCCAATTGCTTGTCCTGCTATGAATACTTGATTTGCCATTGTTCCACAAATGAAGATTCCCTTTTTTTGTGCTTATTGATTTTCAAATCTGTATGCAACTACAGTTATGTTTTAATGTCTCTTATGTTACTGATAACACTCTTGCTGTATTTTAATAAATGTTGAAGATTTTTTAATGCAATTTGTTTTATAGTAATGTTTTCTTATGATACATGCATCCGCTTATATTATTACCTGTGTGTTACAAGTTTCAAGTAGGCACCTGCATCTCCACTATGAAATGAACTA
>ML681982.1:48631211-48667143 GCA_007922195.1 Podocnemis expansa | reverse complement strand
GGAGTTCAGCGCTGCCCGGCACTGAACCCCGCCAGTGCCTGCAGCCCTGCTGTGCAGGCACCGGCGGGGAGCAGCGCTGCGCAGCGCTGAACCCCGCTGGTGCCTGCAGCCCCCTGCCGAAGTGAAATAGCAAGTTCACAGTTTGAACCTGCTATTTCGTTTCCCACCTTTTCCCTTATTTTGAATTCACATTTTTGTTAATTCGAAATAAGGTGTTTCGAAATAAGCATTATTTCGATATACGGTTGTTGCGAAACAACCATATAGAAATAACTGGCTGTGTGAGAACACAGCCTAAGTGAAGAACCATTGTCTGATGAGAGGACATCGTACAAGTGCAATGCCTGTTCATAGGGCACATGATTTGAAGAATTGTTACATGTCTATTTGTGTGTATCACATGATTTTTTTTCTAAAATACAAGCAGAAAAAATTAATATGGTGATGTTCCATATCAATATTCTTGTATGTTGAAGAGAAAAGATGTTAAGAAGTATGAAGCTGATTCTTGTTTTGGTATTCTCAGAATCAGCCACAAGCAGTTTGATCAAAAATAACAATACTCTTCCCTCCCGGACTCATCACCATATTTGTGGACAGCAGTGCACTGTCCCTGTATGTTTGACTTGAGTGCATGGATCTATTTTACCATGCTTTTACTGTGGTATTTGTGTGGCTGGGAACAAAACTACACTGTTAACTGAGCCACTTTTGTTGTGTTCTTTATTCCTTTATCTGTCTATTTTCTGTGTTATTGTTCCAAAGAGAGTAATGGAGGACAAATTTTTTCATTGAATTTGTCTCAATAAAAGATTATGGTTCAAACCAGTGGTGCTTTTTGTGTCTCCCCCTCCTCACAGTGTATCGAAAGGACACTTATTTGGGGGCTAATAAAGCAGCCATCGCACACAGCGAGCAGAGAGAAGAGGCAATTTTAAATCTTCTCCCTCTCCTGCTGCACAGGCTGTACTGGTTTAATAACGAGCAATATCTGCGTGGTATTGATAAGTATTGTGTGTCTATGTGTTTAGTGGATAAAGTGAAGCAAGGCATCTTGCACAGGTTGAGGCATTTAGATCAGGGGAATAGATTGGCAGGTCCATTGTCTGGGTCTGGGAATCAGGATGGGGAATGTCCTCTGCCCCATGGGTCAAGGACTTTGTAGGCAGCCATAGCAGGTGTAGGCTTTGGATTCCACCAGCCCCCAGGATGTTTAGGTGGGCATTGTGCACCGCCTACAGACATGTATGCTACAAATTCAGTTACATAGGGGTGACTCGTTTCTTGTTCAAATTTCCTCATTTTCCATTGACTTTTCACTTAAGCACAGATCAATACAGACAATCATAGAGTCATAGAATCATAGGTTTGGAAGGGACCTCATAGGTCATCTAGTCCAACCCCCTGCCAGAGGCAGGACCTCTCCCACTAAACCATCCCAGGCATGGTTTTTGAGAGCCGGGCCTCAAACACGTCCAAAGATGGAGATTTCACCACCTCCCTCGGCAGCTAATTCCAAGGCTTCACCACTGTCCTATTAAAAAATTTTTTTTTAATATACAGCCTCGTCCTCAGTAACCGCAACTTTCGACCATTGCTCCTCGTTCTGTCCTTTGTTATTCCGAAGAACAGTCGAGCTCCATCTTCCTTGGAGCATCCCTTCAAGTAGTTGAAGGTTGCTAACAAATACCACCTGAATCTTCTCTTCTGCAGACTACCTAAGGCTAATGCTTTCAGCCTTTCCTCATATGGCTTGTGCTCCATCCCCATAATCTTTCTGGTTGCCCTCCACTGGACTCTCTCTAGTATGTCCCTGTCCTTTTACTAGTGGGGAGCCCAAAAATGAACACGGTATTCTAGATGTGGCCTCACCAGTGCAGAATTGGGGCGGAATGATCACATCCCTTGATCTGCTGGTAAAAATTCTTTTGATGCAGCCCAGTATGCCATTGGCATTTTTGGCAGCAAGAACACACTGCTGACTCATCTGTAGTTTCACATCCACCATGACTCCCAGGTCCTTTTCTACACTGCTGCTACTTAGCGGAATGTTCCCCAGGCAGTAGCAGTGCATGGAGTTTTTCAATCCAAAGTGAAAAATTTTACACTTGTCCTTATAGAACCTCATAAGATTTCAATTGGCCCACTGTTCAAATTGATCTGGGTCTCCCTGAATCGTGTCCTTAACCTCAAACGTATCTACTGTTCCCCCCCTGCTTGGTGTTATCTGCAAAATTCCTGCGAATGCAGTCTATTCCATCATAGAGATCATTGATGAAAACATTGAACAGAACCGGCCCCAAGACCGACCCCTGGCGAACAGCACTCGTGACTGTTTGCCAGATAGACGTGGAACCATTGATTCCTACACGCTGAAACTGTTGATCTAGCCATTTTTATAGCCACTTTATAATCCACCTATCAGACCCATACTTCCTTAATTTGGCAATGAGAATGCTGTGGGAAACTGTATAAAAAGCCTTTCTAAAACAAAGATATATCACATCAACTGTTCTTCCTGCATCCAGAAAACCAGTCTTATGATCATAGAAGGAGATGAGATTGGTCAGGCATGATTTACCCTTGTTAAATCCATGCTGACTGTTCCTGTTCACTTTAGTTTCCTCTGTTTGTGGATGGATTCTTTGAGAATCTGATCCATAACTTTTCCAGGGATTGAGGCAAGGCTGACAGTTCTGTAATTCCCTTGATCCTACTTTTTCCATTTCTTTAAAATAGGCATTACATTTGCTTTTTTCCAATACTCTGGCAACTCCCCCATTCGCCATGAGCTTTGAAAGATAACAGCTAGCGGTGCTGCTATCTCAGCGGACAATTCCCTTAGCACCCTGGGATGCAGTTCGTCCAGCCCCATGGACTTGTCCACATCCAGCTTCTTTAAGCAGTCCCTAACCTGACCTTCCGTCACCAAGGGCCTGTCTTCTTCTCTCCCATCTGCCACACCTATGGTAGTGGTCTGTGAGCTGACCTTGCCTGTGAAAACTGAAGCACTAAATGCACTGAGCACTTCAGCTTCTTCCTCACACACTGTCACAAGGATGCCTGCCCTATTCAGCAGTGGGCATACACCATCCCTGAGCCTCTTCTTGTTAATAAAATACTCGTAGAACCCCTTCTTGTTATCTTTTATATCCCTTGCTAGACACAGCCTCATTTGTCTTTTGTCCTTTCCAATTTTATCTCTGCAGTCCCTAGAAATATCTTTATATGCCTCCTTGGTCATCTGACCAAGCTTCCACTTCCTGTAAGCTTCCTTTTTATGCTTAAGCTCACAGCAGAGTTGTCTGCTAAGCAATTCTGGCTGCCTCACATGTTTGTTCTTTCTCCCAATTGTAATGGCAACTTCATGTGCCCTTAGCAGGGTTTATTTAAAATATAACCAACTTTCTTGGACTCCGTTCCCCCTTAAGATTAGCTTACCAAGGGATCCTGCACATCAGTTCCCCAAGGGACCCAACATCTGCTTTTGTGAAGTCCAGGGTTTTTGTTTTGCTTCTTTCCTTCCTTCCATTAATCAACATCCTGAACTCAACCATGTCATGGTCACTACTGTGTAGCTTGCCATTTATCTCTAAGTCCCTGATCAATTCCTCCCTGTTTGTGATCAGAATCATTTGTTCATCTTTGCATTCCTGTCATAATTCCATAAACAGAAGTCAATATTTTCCTATATCTATTCATGGCACAACAGGCATAAATTTGGGAATAAGGACAATGTGACCGAGCTTCTAAAAATGTCTGTATGTAACTTATGTCAGTAAAATGGGCACTATAACAGTAATAACTGTACAACATGAGTCACTTTCCACAAGAAAAAATCTGTCTGTACTTCAAGATATATGGTGTCACATGTAGACTATCATCAAAATGGTGATTACTGGGGATAGAATACTATAAACTGGAAGCCACTACAGGAGCTCATCAGGGCCATTCATCTTAATTCATGGCTGGTCAATGCACATTCTTCATATACCCCTGACGTCCTTGTGTGACATCATCTATAAACATTACAATGTGCAGGTTTTCGATCACAGGCTGGGAAAAGCTTGATCAATGTGTATTCAAGAAATGCATAATTTTGGGGGAATAAGGCTTTACACAGTAATTGGGTTTTATAGAAGTGTATAATTGTATTTTTTATCTAATTAATTTTTACTCACAAAGCTTTATGTAATACTGTGCTTTGCTTTGTTACCTAGAGGATTCTATTCCCACTCCTCTACAGTAACTCTTTCCCAAAAGTTGGATTCCTTGGCACACTCCCTAGGCTGTCTGTCACAGAAGGCACAGCTTGGTTAGACAGAGAACAGAGCATTTGTGCAGGTGATAGAGAAGGTCACACTTTCGGATGCTAGCACCCTAGATGTCAAAAACAATGGCAGCTAACTTTTCAGTGGCTTGCTTAGAAAGCTTTGTCTGATTCTGTAGTGTGCTTGGTTTTCTGCAGGGGTCTATCTTAGTATTTAAATGTTCCCATGCCTGTACGGAAACTCTTTCCCAAAAGTTGGATTCCTTGGCACACTCCCTAGGCTGTCTGTCACAGAAGGCACAGCTTGGTTAGACAGAGAACAGAGCATTTGTGCAGGTGAGACAAAGAAGTTCACACTTTTGGATGCTAGCAATGTGGATGTCCACTCCCTAGGCTGTCTGTCACAGAAGGCACAGCTTGGTTAGACACAGAAACGGGTAACAAAACTTGCCGCACTTACTGCATTGTGCATCATAGATGTCAAAAACAGAACCGGGGAACAAAACTTGGTGGAAGACTGTTTTTAGCACTACCATGCGGCAGTTACTGGTTTTTGCATGTTAGATGTCAAAAACAAAACCGGGTAACAAAATTTGGTGGATACTCTTTTTAGCACTACACCGGCAGTCTTCCCTGCGCGAGGGGGCTGTGCCGCACAGCTTAGAGGGAACATTGGTTCCCAACCTTTTCTCTGCCATGGCACACCTTGATACCTTCAAAATTTTCAAGGTACACCACCATTTAAAAACTTGTCAATATTCAAACTAACAAATTATTTATGAATATTCATGAACCATGGCACAGTGGTTTCAGAAATGCTGCTATGTGGGGTAGTAGGGGTAGCAGAGCAGGGGTGGCAAACCATGGAAGGTCAGGAGTCATGTGCAGTGGCACGAGTGAGTGTGGGGAGCAGAGCAGGGCAGAGATGGCAAAAGAGGACAAGGGAAGCTATGTGGGGAACAGCACAAGGGTGACAAGAGAGGAGAGAGGAAGGGAGAACAAGAGTGGCTTTCTGGGGGGACCGGGGAGAACCTGGGGAGTGGGAAGGTAGGGCAGGGGAACCTGGCACAGCATCCCCTTCCCCCTTGTCCACAGTGGCTCCCTGCCACCCATGGCAAATCTTCACCCCACTGCTGCTCCCTTCCACCCAGTGGGTCCTGTCCTCCCCTCTCCCAGCCCCCTGCTGCCTGTGATGGACTTCCATCACCATAGGGGCCAGAACTAGGCCTCCAGCCCTCAGCTACACCCCCTCAAACAAACAGCCATCCCACAACTCCAGCTACATACCCGCTGCTACATGCGTGCGCACACACATACACACACCTGCCCCACAGAACCCCCAGCAGCCTCCCCCCCTCAAGCCCTTACCTGGGCTGTTTACAGGCTGGCTGATAGGAGCTGCTCCACTCTGCAGGGGGGAGATTCACAAACTCCCAGCCTCCTGCAGCTCTCTGCTGGCTGGGTTTAAGGTGGAGCGGGGTTTAAGGTGGAGCCACCGGAATTCTGCATTCCAGCTGCTTGTGCTATTTTTAGGGGGACCTCTGGAAATCCACATTCCAGATCCTTCTTTTATTTTTAGGGGAGCTAGAAGGCTGCCTGCCTAAAAGTAGGGGACCCCAGAACTGTGTTCTAGTGCCCCCCTTACTTTAACTCCAGCTCTTGGGGAGCTTGCAGCACACTTTGGGTGTTGCTGTGGCACACCAGTGTGCCCCGGCACACTGGTTAGGAACCTCTGCTCTAAGGACTTGTTGCAGCTTTCTTTGCAGCCTCATCTGCTGCAGCCTTTACAAAAGAAAGGGTCGTTGTTTCTGGTGTTCACCTTAATTTTAACCACAGCCAGCTTGGAGGGTTTCTGAACTGCATCCAACAGATCTTCCAACAAATCCCCATTTTTAGAGGGGTACCAAACAAAGTGAGGTATCCCTTATTAATCCAGGAATCAATCAATCAAATCATAGGGCTGGAAGGGACCTCGTGAGATCATCGAGTCCAACCCCCTGGGAACTAAACCCAGGACCTTCTGCATGTTAAGCAGAGGTGCTAGCTATTACACTATTTGCAGGGCCAAGGTAGTCATGAATCATTCTGAATGCACAGTAGCTATCTGTGTAAATAGTTACAGCCTGGCCTTCAGCCAGGGGACAGGCTTGTGTCAGGGCTACCACTTCAGCTATGTGAGCTGAACAGGAGGATGGGAATGAACCAGAACAGAGGCATGAGCTTGATAGATTACAGGCTGCCCAGCTGGTGCAGGGTTGCCTGGAGGTGTAGTACATCTGTCAACAAATAAAACAAAATCAGAGAGAGGCAGTGGCTGTTCAAATACAAGCTGATCTTGAATTTTTGTGCCCTCAAAAAGGGAGCACTGTTGAGGGTCTCCTGAAGTAGGTATTAATGTGGCTGAATTAAGAATGTTAGAATGTGTAACTATCACATGTTGGCTTTGAAGATTACGTTCCCATTTGGACCACTGGGTTGAGGTGACTTTTGAGAAATGCTCTCCATCCAGAGTCTCATGAACTGCATGTGGTACAAAAACTGTGAGGCATGCTCCTGAAAGCCTGGAGGCAGTGATTAAGAGCCAGAGCCACCATGTCCAGGCGAGTGGAATAATAAGCCACAAGGTGGCATTTGTTGCCATGGAATGGAAGGGCAGGGGAAACCAAGTGCCAGAGCTGAAAGAAGGGCAATTTTAAGTTTAGACAGGCTTTGGTCACGTTCTGCTGACCAAAGAAGAGGATTCAAGGAGGTCTGAGCCCCTTTAAGAAGGTTATTAAGGGGCTGTGCAAGAAAGGAGAAAGAAGAGATGTATTGCCTGCAAAAGTTAAGAAGCCCCATTAACTTACACAGCTCCCATACTGTTATTGGGCATGGTGCCTCAGTGACTGCAATTTGGCAGTCTGAAATGGGGACCTTTAGAGTCCTGTGAAACAGTGTACCCTAAATGTTGAGCTGCTGGAACAGCTATTTGAGTCTTTTGGGGATTGGCCTTTAAGCCTGTGTCTGCCAAGGTTTAGAGCAGCATCTGAAAGGCCTGCAGATGATCAGATACAGTAGAGGAAGCAAGGAACAAGTCATCAACATATTATAAGCAGGTAGAATTGACAGAAGCCCAGTCCACTGAGGAGAGGGCTTTGGCCATGACCCGGTGAACGAGGGCGGGTGAGTTACAGAATCCCTGGGGCATTTGGGCCAAGGAAAATTGAGTGGGACCAAAAGTAAAAGAAACTAGAGCTGAGAGTTGAGATGCCTGGGAAGGAACCAAAAACCATTGGCAATGTCTAGTACAATAAAGGTACAATAAGAGGGATCCAAGCCTAAAAGAGCCACTGATGGATCCACAACAATAGGGGCAAGTTTATTAGCATGCTGATTAACAACCTGATAGTCAATTGAGAGGTGCCAGGAGCCCTATGGCTTTTTGACTGGCCAGATAGGAGGGTTGGTGGGGGAAGAACAAGGAACAAGTATCTCTTTAAATCAAGGAGTGAGTAGTGTCACCTCCTACATTCAAGGCTTCAGGCTTAAGGGGGTATTGCTTGGTAGGTGGGGGAAGCTGCCCAGTGATCAGGCACCAAACCTCAGGATGGTTTATCTGTTGCCCAGATGCAGGGAGATCTAGAATGTTGGAAAGACAGAGAACCTGGGGGACAGATGTAGATTTTGTGGTGGCAACAGAAGAAAAAGATTTGTCTTTGCAAGGGGGGATAGTGTGAGTCCGTGTGATCTTGTCAGTGAAGTCAGCCATATTCTGAGTCAAAGCAAGAGTGGCTGCAAGGTCATGAAGGGCATCCATGCCTAGGATTGTACCCTCTGCATTTGGGGCTACATTAAAAGACTGAGTCCAAAAAAATGAATTAGATTCTTCAAGAACAGGGTGGCTTTAGTAAGCAGTGATCTGCACACGACTGTGCCATGAGGGGTTCTTGTGCCTGGTTAGGCATCTATCATCCTTGAACCAACCGAGGTGGAATTATACCACAATTCCAAGTAAAGGCAACTATAATGGTTGGTTACTCACCAGTAACCATCCTTTTTCAAGATGGGCTGCTCACATACATTCAGTTACAGATGTCTATGTGCCGCAGCGCACGGTAGCTTGGAAAGTCTTTAGCATTAGCCTGTCAGATCAGGGCGCACAGCCAACGCCCCCTCCATGCCGTGACCACAGCTATATAGGTGACCATGACCCTGACCCTCCCAGTCCCATATACCTTTGCCAACTCCATTAGCGGGGACAGTGGGAGGGACCTGAATGTATGTGAGCAGCCCATCTCAAAGAAGGATGGTTACTGGTGAGTAACCAACCATTCTCTTTCAAGCGCTGCTCACATCATTCAGTTACAGGTGACTGCTAGCCATACCCAAGGATGGTGGGAGGAGTTACAGTCTACCCACACCGAGTACAGCTCTGCCCACAGCAGCATCATCTCTAGCCTGTTGGGCAATGGTGAAGTGCGTCATGAAGGTATGTATTGACGACCACATAGCGGCCCTGCAGATCTCTTGGATCGGGACCTTAGTGAGGAAGGCCGTGGAAGACGCCTGAGCTCTGGTAGAGTGGGGTCCCACAGTCTCTGGGAGAGGCGTGTTTGACCTTCCGTCGCAGTCTTTAATGCAGTTCACAATCCATTTGGAGATGCATTGGGAGGATATTGGAGAGTGTCTCATGCGTTCAGCGACTGCCACAAACAATTGGGAGGTCTAGCGGAAAAATCGTGTGTGCTCGATATAGATTAGGAGCGCTCTCCTCACATCCAGGGTGTGCCACCATCTCTGGTTTTCTGTCACCTGAGGGTCTGGATAGAAGATCGGCAGGCAAATTTCTTGATTCATGTGGAAGGGGGTGGCAACCTTGGGCAAGAACGCGGGGTGGTGACACAGGACCACTTTGTCTGGCAAGAAAACCGTAGATGGAGGTTCAGAGGATAGGGCTCGTAACTCTGAGACCCTTCTGGCTGAAGTAATTGCTACCAGAAGAGCCACCTTCCAGGACAGTACAAGCAGGGTGGCTGTATCCAAGGGCTCATACAGCGGTTCTGTCAAAGCCCACAGCACAATATTCAAATCCCACTGTGGAGTGGGTTTACGGGTGTGGGGAAAAAGTTTTTCCACCCCTTTCAGGAATCTATGACAGATGGGGGTGTGAAAAGAGTGGATCCCCATCTACTCTTTGGTGAAAAGCCGAAATTGCTGCCAAGTGGACTTTTAATGAGGACAGGAATAGGCCTTTCTCTCTTAAATCAAGAAAGTAGTCCAAAATTGCCTGAATTGGTGCAGAGGTAGGGTCTATGTCTTTGTCATGGCACCAAGTGGAAAAGTGGTTCCATTTTGCCATGTAGGTGGACCTGGTGGAGGGTTTCCTGCTACCAACCAGGACCTTCTTAACCCTATCCTAGCAGCACCTCTTTTGCTCACTGAGCCAGAGAGCATCCAGGCTGTCAGGTGCAGGAGGTCCAGGTTTGGGTGCTGAAGGCAGCCCGAGTCCTGTGTCAGGAAGTCCGCCCAGCGTGGGAGGTGGAATGGGATCCTCATGAACATGTCCTGTAGGAGGGGAAACCAGTGTTGTCTGGGCCAGTCCGAGGCTATCAGAATGATGTGTGCCTCATCCGCGAGAACCTTCAGCAGCACCCGGTAGATCATGGGGATTGGAGGGAAGGCATACATTAGGGCCCCCGACCAATTGGGAGCAGAGCCGGGCACATTTGCGGTTCTGCACCGTGGTGAAGAGGTCGATCTGAGGGGTTCCCCATTTGTCTGTCAGTAGGGAGAAAACCTCATTGTGGAGGTATGACTCATGATTCACCAGGGGTTTCCTCCTGAGTGAGTCCACTATGCCATTGTCTACCCCTGGTAAGTGGGAGGCACTCAGCGTGAAGTGTTGGTCTATCGCTAACTGCCAAAGTTTGGTCGCTTACTTGCATAGAGCCGAGGAGTGGACTCCCCCTTGACAGCTCATGTAGAACACGGCCGCTGTATTGTCTGAGAGGATTTGGACCACCCTGCCTTGGATCTGATCTAGGAAGGTCATGCAGGCCAGCCGGATAGCCCAGAGCTCCTTCACATTTATGTGGAGGAGTCTGTCCTTGGGATTCCAAACACCTTGCATGGAGAGGCCCCCGGACAGGGGGGCTCCCCAGCCCAAGTCGGACGCATCTGTTATCAGGGTCACTGAGGGCAACAAGATCATAGCCAGATTCAAGAGGCGAACAGGCTTTGACGTGGCACAGAAGAATCAAGAACTGAGGGCCAACCCAAGACAGAGGCAGGACTGAACCCGCTGAGACATATGAGCGGAAGCAAGTTGGACGAAGGTCACCATAACAGGAATAAAGGATGCAATGTGAACATAGAGGGTTGCATTTAGATGCTCCACATAGGTGGAATAGCACGAGGTATGATGGCCAGAAGATAGTGTCTGGCCATAGGGCCTTGCAGCGTGACCTCGTGGGGAAAACGGTGGATGCCAGCAGGTGTGGAGTTAGCCGTAATAACCATGGCCCATATGAGAATGATGAAAGGGATAAATATTACTCCGTTCACTGAGCACATCAAGGCCCAAGCTGGAAACCAAAGAGTCATGGACTATTCTGGTCGGCTGTGGGGTACACAGGTAGCCTCAGAGGAATAACCTTATCCCTTGGCCTGGCCATGACCAGCCCTAGTGGGGTCTGGTCGATGCGAGTGAGGGTGAAGTTACGGGAATGTATGGGGTGGGGCCCTGAGAATGACCAAGAAGGGTTTCGGGAGACACTTCACGGCATCATATTGAGGGCAGCAGAGGTTGAAGTGGGCTGTAGTGTCCTCCCTGTAGGACCATGGTTTGGGGTTCAGAGCCATATCAGAGGTTGCGAGCAGGGGTGGAGTGGTCTTGGGCTCCTCAGTACCATGGGAAGCTCCTTACAAGGAAGCTTCCTGTGGTGGGGACCACTCACGAGGTCGGTACTGGTAGGTACCCAGTGCCAGCAATCCCTCATGGGCCTGTCTGCCCCTGTATGACACGGTGACTTCTTCAGGGAGCATGATGTTCCCTGGTCCCGAAGTGATGGACTTGCCCCAGTACCAGCGCGAGGAGTGGCTGAAGTGGTCGGTGCCGGCAACAAGGTGGTGCTATGGTGCCAGGATGAGAGAGAGCACATTCTACAGTGCTTAGATATAGATGTCAGGTCAGTACTGGACAGCCTTTTTGGAGAGGGAGAGACTCCCTCCGACTGTGGTAGAGCTCATTAGCTTTACATGAAACGGAAATCGGTGCTGCTCCAGAGCAGTCCATGTCCTTGAGGGGAAAGTGGGTCTTCCTTTCTGCTTTAGAGGTGTGAGCTAAAGCAGAAGGGCTTTTGCAGCCTTGAAAGCCTCAGGAGTGGAGGGAACCTCCATGGCCTGCTGGCTGCTGTGCTGAGAGTGACCTGGGCAGGAAAAGCTAGAGTGGCGCCTACGCTTCGGCACTGAGGTGGATGCTGAGCATGGTGTCTTGTGCTTCCATGGAGGGGCGGCACCAAGAGGGCTCTGATGTCGATCTGGCACATGGTGCCGGCAGTACCAATGGTGACCCCGATTCTCTGGAGGTAGGCTGCCGCACTTTCTCCAGGGCCAACGCACAGTGCTTCTGGTCCCTGTCTTTCAATGTCCTCAATTCAAAGGACTGCCAGATGGAGAAATCAGTAGTCTGGTGCGATTCACTCAGGCACCATAGGCACTTCTTTTGGGGGTTTGAAACATGGCAGCGGTTCTCGGTGAAACAATGTCCACGAACAGATCTGCCAAAGTAAACAGGCGGCTCATACACAGTGGAATGGACAGGCCTTGAGTAATTGCAAGGAGCGGGCTGTTCTGAAACCGTCGCTGAGGGAAGAAAAAGGAACTGAGGAGGATCAGGGTCAGGGCCATATATATAGCAACAAGAGTGGCCAGAGGGGGCATGGGTTGCCGACTCTGCTTTGATAGGCTAGGGCTAAAAAGTTTCCGACCAATCGTGCACTGCGGCACGTAGACACACTTAATACTGACTGATGCTAGCAGCACTCGAAGAAGTGTACGTACTTCTTTCTTCAAACCATCCCCATTCCACTTCTCAGCCCTTCCTTTCCAGGGATGAGGTAATACTTCCACCCCCCCCCCCAGCCAGGGAACTTAATTTACATTGTCTTTATTATGCACTTCACCACTGCCTATGGGAAGGAAGACAGCTCTGTTTGGGAGGACCATGCAGAACAGGCTTTGTTAGAATGAAACTACAGAAAGAGCAATGTGGCTAAGGCGAGTAAGGCTAAAGTGAGAATGGTGGCTGGGCAGGAAGTCTACACCACAGTGCCTGCTGCCTTCCCAGCAGTGGGGAGGTGGGATGCGGGGAGGTGGAATGAGCTGTGTCTGATTGACTAGGCCTTGCCTCCCCCTGCCTACAATATGAACCAGCCATGCTGGAAGTCAATCCAGTAAGTCCAGCCCCCTGAAAACAAGTAGTGCTGAGTCAAAGGGAGGGTGTTTTTCCTTCGATTCAGTGCAGCGAAGACACTGTTGTAAGTAGTTTTTGGAAAGTTGAAGGTAGATCCTACATAAAGTAACTTGCATTTGAGTATCTCCCTTCAACTGCCTCCAAAAACCACAGTAAGTATAGACCAGGCCTAAGTCATAAACAATGGTAGATTTAGCAGATACAGGCTATAATCCTTCCTCTGCATCGAGCTGCCTATGCACCTCATGTGGAAAGAACTGTCACTTGCATGTCAGTTCCTTTAACCACAGATGTATTCACAAGACAAAAATGTCATCAACCTCATCTTCAGTCACAAAGAAAAATAACAAAAAAGTGCTTCGCTAACTAAGGGTTCTGGCCTCTGTAATTATCTATCCGGGTGGCCTGAGAGCTTGCCTGTCTGTTTAGTTTGCACTGGGACAATGCACACAGTACATAAGCCACATTAAACATGCAGAGTGAGTGAACAGCTATGCCTTCTTTCAATTCACTTCATAGTTTAAACACAGTGGGAGCTTAGCACATGCTAAATATGTGATGTATTTAGTGTGTATTCTATGGACCTTTGCTTCACAGCTTCATTCTTTTCATTCTGGGATTTTTTCCTGCTGCACGTTGTGGGATGTGTAGCAGAAGTAGTACTACTGTCTTTGCATCTTTTATGAGCCATTTGCTCGACTGAGAAAACATTTTTGTGGACGTCGTTCCACAGAAAAGTGCTACTCTTACTGAGTGCACAGCCTCAGAGCAGGAACATCGCTCCTACTCGCTGCCTGCCATGCCAGGGTTTAAACCTTGTGCTGCCTGTGGCAAGGCCTTCCCACAGGATGACCCCCACGAAAAGTGCCTCCAGTGCCTGGGCGAAGCCCATCTGCTCACCAGCTGCTCTATCTGTCAGTCCTTCAGCTGCAGACCATTAAGGAGAGAGAGCAAAGGCACCATGAGTTGGTTTCGGAGCAAGAGTGGCAGCCTACCCCCGAAGCTTTGGGGCTTCCCTTGGCACCATATGCCGGCTTGGCACCAGAGCCCTCCCGGTGCTGCTCTCCTCAAGAGCGAAAGAAGATGAGCTCTGTACCGGTGTCGGTACCCAAGCATCAGCACCGCTCTATGTACCCCACCTGGGGGTTGCCTCTGGACCAGCAGGAGCCGGTGCCAGTCTCTACCACTCCAGAGGCCTTTGAGGCAGTGAAGGTTCTCCTCCTCCTGCCAATGCCTCTCACCCCAGTGCTCCCCAAGAAAAGGGGTAAACCGGCCTTTGCTTTGGGAGCCTGGTCACCTCAAAAGCAGTACCGAACTCTATCATCAATCTCCTTCTAGGGTTGGAATGAATCCCCATCTGACTATGAGTGGGCCCTCTCCCATTTCACTCTGAACCCACCAAGTGGTTCAGAGGGCTCCTGGGTCTTATGCCCGCTGTCACTTTCTTCACCCACCAGTTCCACAAGGGTCACTAGTAAAGCTGCTGATTGATGGCAATTCTTTTATGCCAGCCGCACGATACTACAGTTGGTGGTCCACTTTCCCTGCCTCCTGTATCCCAATCCAGATCTCCTTTCTGCAGTTCTGTCCAGGGCTGGCAGGGGCAGTCAACAGGCCCTGGTCCTGTTGCCCCTTCCTCCTTGTACATAACATCTCCCTTCTCTAATGTACCCTCAGCATTGGGGTCATCCTCGGGTGCTCATTCTGTTGCTCCGGGGCACCTAACGGAGGGAGTAACCAGTCTCCCACCGTACCTTACCATTCCCTTCAAGGGTCTTTCTACCTAGACCCAGAGATTTGCTCATATTCTCAACTCTCTCTCTGCCACGTTTCTTGGAGAGCAATATGTCAAATGCTTCAAGGGAATTTTATGACCTTGGTCAACTGTCGCCCTCATCCATTCCCTCCCCCTAGTAGCTGCACCCCTAGCCACGGGGGTGGGGGAGGGGAGTGCACCCTAACACAGTGCCCATATCCCTACTCCCAACTGCTATCAAATGGAGGGGAGATCGTTTTCCTTCTGTACCTAGACCTTAAGGGTCTTCCTCCTGCTCTCACCCTAAGGTGGTAGTTCAACATCTTACCCTGTGGCTCATTCGGCCATGTTCGGCCTCAGGGTTTTCCCTGCCCCATTACCTGTTGGTGACTATGTCTGACCACGGGCCTCTGAAGGGGTGCTTTTGGCATCCAATCACCTGGGTGGCGCACCGAGGAACTACGTTTACCAGGTGGTCTTTTATTTTCTCCGTATCCCCTTGTGATTTGCTTCCTTGGCTGAACCAGTAAGGGGGTTTTTCTCCTTCTCCCTTCCCCTTCCATTTCTGCCTCCATGTACTCGCTAGTAGGCTGAGTTTTCATCCAGGGCCCACATTAGCTTCCCCGTCACCAGCTAAGGTGCATATTGTAGGCCTAAGGCTGGGGAACATACCCAGTCTGCACTTCTTGACAGATGCTTACCAGTGGCCTCCGATGTCCCCTACTTGAAGGTGCCTCACCAATCCTTGAATTGGTGGTTGCACTTTCATTTTTTCCCATGATAAGGTGATTTTAGGCCACCTGCTGCTCCTGTTGATTGCAGACAGAAAGTACTTAAGAGGCATAGGCCATTATTTTTCGCCTAGGCCATGCCTTACTACCTACCAACCTCCCTTTGCCTGGAGGGTGCAGTGCTGAAGGCGGAAAAGAACCCAACTCCTCCCACCATCCATCAGCACAGATAGCAGACACCTATTACTGAATGTAACCGAGCAGCGCTCGAAGAAGAACGGTGGGTTACTTACCAGTAACCGTCCTTCTTTGAGATGGGCTGCTCGGATTCATTCAGAAATCTCCTACCATCCCTGCTACTTGGAGTTGGCAACTTTTAGGGACTGAGGAGGGGCAGGGCGGCAGCCACATATATAGGCACGGGGAGACCAGGGGGGTGGTGGCCACCAGCCCTGGTTGACAAGCTAGGGCAAAAAGATTTCTGATCAATCGTGCGCTGCAGCACAGACACACCTATTACTGAATGAATCTGAAAAGCCCATCTCAGAGAAGGACAGTTACTGGTAAGTAACCCACCGTTTCTATCTGAAGAGAAATTAATAAAAGTGAGACTTTTCAGCTTGGAAAAGAGGTGACTAAGGGGGGAATATGATATAGGTGTATAAAATTTTGACTGGTGTGGGGAAAGCAAATAACATTTATTTAATACTTCACACAACAGAAGAACTAGTGAGTCACCCAATGAAATTAATAGGCAGTAGGTTTAAAACAAAAAGGAAGCATTTCTTCACCCAAAGCACAGTCTACCTGTTTAACTCTTTGCCAGGGAATGTTGTGGAGGTCAAGACTATAACAGGCTTGAAAAAAGAATTGGGTAAGTTCATGGAGAATAAGTCTATTAGTGTCATTAACTGGAATTGGTAGAAGTGCAAAATCATGCTCTGAAGTGTTCCTAGTCTCTTTTTGCCAGAAGACAGGACTAGACAACAGGTGTTGGATTACTCCATGATTGCCTGTTCATTCCTTCTGCAACACATGGCACTTTCAGAAGACAGGTTATTAGCTGGACTTTTGGTCTGTCACAGTCTGGCTGTTCTCATGTTCTTAAATAAATATTAATTGTAATATAAACATGTTTAGTATAGAAACTTTCCAAGATAACAACTTCTCAGTAAAGACCCTAGCAAATAAAGCATTTTAAAAATCTTGACTTACTAAGTAAGATATTTCTATAAGTCAATGTCTACACTAGGAAGTTCTGCTGGCAAAAGTTTTGCTGGCAGACAGCCACCGCTGCAATTATAGTGGTGGCTGATGTCCACACAGCCAGCCTTGGGTCGGTAGGATGTATCCTCACTAGGACCACTTCCTCCAACCTAAGTGGCAGTGTGTTGGAGATGAGAAAGCACTCTCTCAGCTCCCCCAGGGAGCCTACAGTCTCCTTACTGCCATCCTACCCTTAAGGGGTCCCTGCACCATAATTGCAGCATAGTCTGTGTGGAAGCCTCTAGGTGGAAGCAATGCTGCCATTACTGCTGACTCCCCTTGTCCTGCTCACAGGCTGAGCAGGGTGAGGGGAGCCAGCAGTGGCAGCTTTCAGGCTGGCAGAGGTCATGTGTCTGCCATGTTCTGCCAACAACCTTTGCCCTGCTCAGCTGGGGAGCAAGGTGAAGTGAGCCAGCAGCAGCAGCCTTACGACTGTTGTCAGCAAAACTTCCTAGTGTAGACAAGGCCTAAGTTTCACAGTCACAAATCTAGCAATCTAGAGCAAAGCCACTAAACCATAATCCTAAAAGCAAATGGTCCTTTTAATGTGCTTCTCCCTTCTCCCTCCATCACACCTTTTCACCATTGTTGTTCTTGGGAACTTCACTGCTACTAAAGGCTGGTAGTATCTTCCACAGAAACACTGTCCTTCATCAGGCCTAAGCACATAGACCTGACTATCAGTGATTTCAGATCTACTGGTCACTCAACAATACAAAAGACTACCTATGGAGCCTGATCAGCAATATCTTTTAACAAGGGAGGAGCAGGTCAAATAGTGCTTATCTCTCTTGGGCAGAACCCATGCCACCAAGCATAACACCTGTCCCCACCCCTTCCTGTCTCTCAACTGAGAATCAATCTGGCATCAGCACCCCCTGCTTAACAAGTGCAGTTCAGTTCATGGTGACCCTGCCACCCCAAAACAGTTCATGCTAAGAACAGGCCTTTTACTCATACGGTAAGGATAACATCATTTAATTACACCAGACAGAATTGATCAGTTGGACAACACAGCTCTGTCTGCTGAATACCTAGGCAGAGTAGGCATGTCATGTGTTCAAGCAGACACAGTGTGATCATGAAGCCTTTCACCCTTACCCCTCAGCTCATCACTGTGTGTCAGGGAATCACTCATTCAGGCATTGCAAACAAATCATAATTTAAATTTATCAGGATGGCTAACATTACCCTAAGTGAATGCACCAACATTGTTATAAAAAACATATCAGTGTGAGGAGGCTAGTCTTTGTTGATACTTTTCAAACCTATTCTCCTTTTTCATCTATAAGTATTATCATATAGTATGTAGTATTTTAAAGTGTGTATTAATGTTTCAATACCACTTCAAATTTCTAACCAGTGACTAAATTCATAACACTGTATATATCACTAACTAACAAGTGGTGTGGGAGGGTGCTGGGAAAAGTCAGGGGGTGAGGGGTATAGGGAAATCCCTTGTGAAGCCCCATTTTTCTCACAGCTTCTTGTTCCTGCTGTTTCTCTTGTTAGATCTGTAGTTGCTGGTGAGTATCTGTTTAAGATTGGGTGGCTGTCTGTAGGCAAGGAGAGGTCTGTCTCCCAAAGCTTGAGAGAGAGAGAGAGGGATCATCTTTTAGAATAGGCTGTAGGTCCTTAATGATCTGGTACAGAGGTCTGACTTGAGGGCTGTATGTGGTGACTAGTGGTGTTCTTTTGTTTTCTTTCTTGGGTCTCTCCTGTAGTAGATAACTTCAGGGAACCCATCTAGCTCTGTCAATTTGTTTTCTTACTTCCCCAGGTGGGTACTGTAGTTTCAAGAATGCTTGACAGAGATCCTCAAGATGTCTGTCTCTGTCTGAGGGATCAGAGCAGATGCCAAGCTCTAAGATATAATTGCTGTAGACAATGGATCGTGTGGTGTGTTTAGGATGGAAGCTTGAGAGACGTAGGTAACTATAGCGATCAGTAGGTTTTCGGTACAGGGTGATGTTGATGTGTCTATCCCTAATTTGTACTGTAGTGTCAAGAAAGTGGATCTCCTGTGTGGAGTGTTCCAGGCTCAGTTTGATTGTGGAGTGGAAATTGTTGAAATCTCTGTGAAAATCTTCAAGAGCACCCCTGCCATGGGTCCAGATGATGAAGATGTCATCAATGTAGCATAGATAAAGAAGAGGTGTTTTGGGATGAGACTTGAGGAAACATTGTTCTAAGTTGCCCATAAAGATGTTGGCATATTGTGGGGCCATGCGGGTGCCCATAGCAGTGCCAGTGAGTTGGAGGTATAAATTATCCTCAAATCTGAAGTGGTTGTGGGTGAGCACAAAGTCACAAAGTTCAGTCACAAGCTGTGCTGTGGCATCATCTGGGATGGTTCTTCAAATAGCTTGTAATCCATCCTTGTGTGGGAAGTTGGTGTAAAGAGCTTCTACATCCATAGTGGCCAGAATAGTGTTTTCTGGAAGCTCACCAATGGAGTGTATTTTCCTCAGGAAGTCTGTGGTATCTTGAAGATAGCTAGGGATGTTGATAACATAGGGTCTGAGGAAGGAGTCCACATAGCCAGATAGGCCAGCGGTAAGAGTACCAATGCCTGAGATGATGGGGCATCCAGAGTTTCCTTTTTTATGGACTTTACAGCACACAGGAACTGCTTAAATGTTACCCTCCTACTAGAATTCAAAGGCCCCTGACATACAGGGTACCTACACTTGATTACCTGGGTCAGTAGTGCTTGTTTTATTACAAGGCAGTCCTTCAATATTGTTAACCCTTTTGACCTGAGGGTTAGTCAAATTATAGGATATTCCACTTGGATGCAGAAATAGATGGAGTCTTTGATCTAGGTGCATTTTTTAAAAATTATTTACAAAGTATATACATCGGGGTTGGCAACTTTTGCCAACCCCTTTGCCACCCCTGCCCACCTCACCCTTAGTGGGTGCTGGGGGCAGGGCTGGGCCTCTGGTTTGTGCCCAGGGCCGGCACCCACCCCCAGCAGCGGCAGGTGGTCTCTGGGAGTCAGCGCTGTGGCCACCCGGCACCCCAGCAGGGCCGTCCCTGAGAGGGTGAGAGGGGCGATCACCCTGGGCCATGCAGTTCTGGGGGCCCCATGCTGTCCTGCCAAACAGGGTAGTGTGGGGTCTGCACTGCTGCCCCCCAATGGCAGGGACTGGGTGAGCTGGCCAAAAGCAGCACCTGGCTCAGCGCTCCCGGCCTGCACTCCCCCCCCCAACGGCACGCGTGCTGCTTTTGGATGTGCCGGAGCAGTGGGGAGGGGGCAGAAGGCAGCGTGAGGCCTGTACAGCTACCCCCAGCCCCGGCTACACTTTCTCCCACCCCCTCCCCACTGTTCCAGCACAGCTGAAAGCAGTGTGCGTGTCGGGGTGGGGGAGTGGAGACCAGGAGTTGCTGAGCGAGCTGTCACTTCTGGCCAGCTTGCCCAGTCCCCTGCATAGGCCAGATGGCACAGGGGCGAAAGGGCCTGCCCCCCACTGCTGGGGGGGGGCTAAGTGAGGGTACCCCCCCCCCAAGGATGGCCTCTCACTCCCTAAACCAGGGGTGTCGCTGGTGCTGGGCACCCCGGGGCACGTGCCCCGAGTCCCAGTACCAGTGCCCCGGATCTCGAGCCCAATCGGGCCGGGGATCCGGGGCCCCAGCCGGCCACCCATGGCTGCGGCGGCCCCGTCTCCGGTTGGGGATCCGGGGACCGGCTGGCCGCCCGGCTGGCCCCACCCCCTGGCCGGCCCCACCCCCTGGCCAGGCATAGGGCCAGGTGGGGCCACGCCACCGCGGGTGGCTAGGCCATGGCCGGGCTAGGCCAGAACCGGCTGCAGGAGGCTGGGCCCCGTGCCACTGCAGCCACAGGCAGCCAGGCCCCTGGATCCCCACCCAGGGATGGGGCCACCGCAGCTGCGGGCAGCCAGGCCCCGGATTCCCGGCCAGGGATCTGGGGCTCAGCCAGCCGCCTGCAGCGGCCCTGTCCCCTGCCAGGGATCCGGAGCTGAGCCGCCCATGGCCATGGCGGACCCGTCCCCGGCCAGGGATCAGGGGCCTGGCCGCCAGCGGCCACGGCTGCAGCAGTGTGGGTGCGGGCGCGGACCCGGCCTCCTGCAGCCGCTTCTGGCCCGGCCCCGCTGCGGCCTAGCCACCCCACCTGGCCCTATCCCCTGCCAGGGGGTGGGGCCTGCCAGCTGGGGGCGGGGCCTGGGCCCATGCCCTGGGTCCCTCCCCACCCCAGCGACACCCCTGCCCTAAACAAGTTTTCATCCAGCACCTTAAAAATAAACTCTCTCTCACTATGGTGGTTTTCATGCCAGAATACTCTGCCAAGAACCAGTACTTCTGTTCAGGGTCAGTTTCCATAATACTGTGGCAATGCTCTAGTAAGTAGTGACCATAGCTCTCCAGTGGGTGGTTATCCATTGAAAGGTTAGCATCAGAACTAGGCTGAAAGTTGAAGCACTTCAATGAATCCCTCATGAAATTTTTGTGCATATGCATCCTATTACTTACCTGCTCCTGTTTTAGTGCTTCAAAAATATATACGCATGACTTTGCACATGCAAAATTGTATGCACATAAAAGGAGGCCACAAAGAGGTCCCTTTTGTGCCAGTCCCTTACTGTGAATTTTACTAAAAAGTCAGTGCTCGGTTTAAAAAAATAACGCTGAACAATGTCGCTATACTCTGCACATAGACTTCTAAATAAAGTCTAAATTTGAAGAAATCCTTGAAGTTTCCAGAGCCATTCCAAAGATTTTAAACTGAATTCTTTATTAGATATGGTGACTTTTTAGAACTGGAAGTCCTGTGGCACTTTTAAAGACTAATACATTTATTTATCACATGGGCTTTCATGAGAGAAAATCCCACTTTGTCAGATGCTTTGAAGATGGGGGAATTTACAGTAAGTTCCTTCATTTTCCAAGTGTCTGTCAAAATGGGATTTTCTCCCATGAAAGCTCATACAATAAATGTGTTAGTCTTTAAAAGCACCACAAGACTCTTTGTCTGTTTTGCTGAACTAGGCTAACACAGCTAGTCCTTTGGAGCTTTTAAGAGTCAGGCTCATCTTTTCTACATGAAAGGTTGGTGTCAGCGGAGGTGGCAGCCACGATGGCCACCCTGCCCCACACGTAGCCCCCCCTGGATTACACTCCCTGATGGGCCTCCATCTCTGGGCCATCCAGCACAAGGGGGAAGAACGTTAAGTATCAATCTCCCCTGATGGCTCTCAATCTCCTGTGTGAGTTTCTTCCTCCCTAGCTTTGTGTCAACAAGAAGGGGGGTGAGTTCCTATCCCCCCTGAACAGTTTCTCGGCACCCCCGTCACCACGAAGGAGGGGTCATTGTCTGGGGTCCCAGTTTTATCATTGGTCCTGGCCAGGATCCCACTCCTAATTGGCTATTTTTACTCTGGCTGGGCAAAATTCTATTAAAACCCCCTGTCTCAGCTAGCTTGTTGTTCTCCCACCCTCGGATGCTAAAGGGCACGTCGTGACTGGTCGGACTGATCCCCCGACTGAGACAGGGAGTACCCACCCCCGAGACCCTCTTTTTTTTTGGGGGTGTACACGGATTGCTGGCCGAACGATTAAGTGCTGAGATGCTGCAGCTGGTCTGCCTCCTCGCTTTGGGTTCTACTGCAGTCCTAGGACAGGTATTATAAATCGATATAGGCCTCCTACCTTCTCTTAATCATTCTACTTGGTACCATTTATATATAGTCTGTGATTGTAGCTTCTTCACCTGAGTTTTGCATAGTTTGTGTAGTTGTTATTATTTTCTCTGTATCCTGCATAATCTTTTTATGATATAGTTGTTTAAGGTCTAGCATAGTTTTGTGTTGTTAATTTGCCAGGTGTTTTGTTAGTCATTTGTATTTTGCATCCTTCTTACTGTATAATTGTTCATTACTCTGCTTCTGCTCTAAACTGCTGGCCCCAAACTTCCCCAGTGTACATGGGGGGAGTGTGGGCGTTTATTTTTCTCTCAGCTGACTTTTTTCATTCTGCTGCCCACCCTTCTTGGCTAGCAAGGAGGAATGGCTTTCAGCCATTGGTAAATATGCGTCGGGTGGGCTGGTCAGTGCCTATACCAATGTTGAGGCAGTAAAAGGCCAGAAAAGTCCTTGACTTATTATGGCCACCTTCTTGTAGGTCATTAATCCATACTGTTATTTAACTATAAGTACTTTTGTAGGTTGTAAGTGTTTTGCATAGACTTACATGCTTTATCCTGTTGTTTGCCTGGAGGTGTTTTACAGGTGCTTTATATAGACTTTCTTGCTCCACACTGTTACTTGGTTATAAGTGCTTTGCATAGGTTTTTAGCTTTATATTGTCATTTAGTTATAAGGGTTTATTTAGATTTTGCTTTATGCTATTAGTTGGTTATAAGTGTCCTATATAGATTTTTGCTTCATATTGTTAGTTGATTACAAGTGTTTTTGTATAGATCTCATTGTTTTACACTGTTAAGTGGTTAAAGGTGTTTAAGGTGTCACTATAAAAGTAGCTTTTTTGTTTACTTGAACTGGTGTCTGTCTCATTGGTGGGTGTCGCCGGTCCATCCCAGTCACATCGCGAACCCGGGGTTCAACAGCTGGATTTTTTTAAAGTACACATTTGTCACTGTATGTTTTATTTATACAAAACACATGTACACGCCCTAAGTTATTCATGCAGCTAACCTAGTTGCAAGTGCCAATCAAGAAACTACAGAAGCAAATGGCCAGTATCATAGTAGCTAGTCTTGAATGTAACTGCATGCATATACTTTCCCTTTAATTTTTGCAGATATGTTCTTGGGTAGGATCATTCCAGGCACCACCTCAGATTCACCAGTCACATCTCTGACGCTGATGATATTCATGATCAAAGTTTTCTCTTTTGAAGTAAACAAGAGCCCTCCTCAAGTCTCTGCACATCCTGGTGCATCTCCATTCCAGCAATAACCTGTGTCAGGTTCAATAATATGTGAAGTGATGCTGTGACTCATTGTTGAAACACTTTGACTCAGCATGGAACCTGAAATCCTTTTTAGTCTATTGAGATATGTGTAAGGGATGTTCCACAGAGTAGATCCTCTTTTCTTTCCATACTTCACAACCCTGCAAATCCAAGGGTTAAGTAAGCCAGAGAACCCTGGAACACAGTTCTGGGGCCCACAAATTTGAGGGGCCAGAGTTCTGGGGCCCTGAAAAATGGAAAAATCAAGTGAAACACATATTCTATCCTGCCCTGGTCTGGGAGCTTCAGCCAGGCTGGGGGGGGTTTCAAATCTCTTGCCCTAAGAATGTTCAGATGCGTACTTGGCGGGGGAGCAGCCTGGCTAGGGAAAGTGGGACAATGAGAAGTCACTGAGTCCAGTCCTCTGCATTCATGCCAAGACCAAGTACCATCTAGGGGGGCTCAGGGGTCAGCGTGTGAGGTCAGGATTGGGAGTAGAGGGGGCAGTGTGTGAGGCCAGAATCAGGGCCAGGTGCGACTGAGGCAGAGTGTGAGGGTGGGATAGAGGTCAGGGAGGTGCAGAGGGGTGGAGGGGGCAGCGTGTGAGGCCCGAATCAGGGCCAGTATTTTTATGGAGTGATCATGGATGCATATGGTATTGAGAAGTAGTTACAAATGCTTACCTGGGCTGGTGCCTGCACATGTATGAAGGGGCCCAGGACAATACAGGAAGGGCACCCAGAGATTAGGAGGGTTCCAGGGCCTGTCAAATTATACTTTAACCACCATGAAAATTTATTCAAAAGACTATGGTGAAACAGTGATGGCCAATAAACTTAGAGAAATTATGTAATCATGAAAACATGCCCCAAATAAGTTGAGGACTGACCATTTAACAAACTGAGTCAAGAGCATAAAAAGCTCATAGAAATAACTCAAGTGGCTGCTGGGAGAGCATCAGTCTCCCACTCTAGGTTTTGGTGACACTGCATCTGTCTGAAATAGATGGGACCAACATACATAAAAAATGAACCAGGTAAAACAAAAGATAATGGAAGGGAACCAGAGAACTTTTTGTTTCCCAGTCTATGGTACGGTGCTCTCTATATTGTGCTACGTTGCATAGTGCTTACTGGAGTGTGCATATTCTGTGCATGGGCTATATATTTCATATGCACAGCTGGCTGTGTCTATAATGCTTAAATATTCTTTTGATAATCTCATTTTCATTCAAAGCTATGCTAAAAACAATCAGAGGAGTTACAAAGAGAAGGAGGATCTCAGTGCATTGAATCTAGAAATTTCAAGGTGGCAAAGTAGCAGAGGTTGCTATGGGAAAGTACAGGTATTGTACTTTATTGTACCACATAGTTAATTTTGTTTTACAAAACTCTAAATGCATTACAATAAACAGAATAAAATGATGACTTGCAGAAGCAGTTGTAATAGTTTTACAACAGACTTAGCCTAAACCTCAAACAGGAAGTTTCAGTAAGAGAACAATTTGAAGGAAAAAAGATCCATCTGTCCCTTTTGAAGGTCCTGTACAGCTAATAGGAACAAGGGGAGCAAGGAAGAGCTCCTGGCTAGTTTTTTGGGCTCATAGAAAGATAAGGGCTATGGGGAAAAACAAACAAGGAATCCTGTGGCACTTAAGACTAACAAATTTATTTATGGCATAAGCTTTTCTGACAGAAAATCCGACTTTGTCAGAGGCTTTGAGGATGGGGGAACTTACAGAATGGGAGTCTGACAAAGTGAGATTTTCTCCCGTGAAAGCTCATGCCATAAATAAATTTGTTAGTATTTAAGTACTACAGCACTCTTCTTGTTTGTTTTACTGAACTGGACTAACATGGCTGCCCCTTTCGAACTTGGCTATAGGGAAATGTTCCAGAGAAACCCAGTAACTAAGAGAGAGATGTGGTACATGGCTGCTACTTTGAGGGTCCCTGGTTTGGGAGCCGGAGTAGTGGGTGGATTTGGGTTCCTTCCCAACAGCAACTGGGGAAATGGCATGTCCTGAGAAAGGGAGTTTAAACATGGCTAGAGAAGGGCTGTATCTAAGTGCTGAGCTCCTGAAACACAGCTGAACGGAGACTGACACAGCTGGAGAGCTGGGGTCAAAGGGCTAAAGAGTAGGCACAGAGACTCAAGGGAATAAGCTCTGAGGGCTGATGCTCTCTCCTAGAATGGGAACCCCTTCAAAGCAGTCAGACCCCAACTGAGGGCACCATGATGGGACCTTGTAGACTGTTAATGGCCTGAACCCAGGGAACACTGTGGTGTTTTGGACTACCTAGTGTCATTGGGTTTGTCATAGTGATAAATGGGAGGGTCGTTTAGGTGCTAGGGAAACCGGTTGGTTGGGTCCTCTCTCTCTCAATAAAGACTCCTTCACAGCTCTGAATATGCTGCCTCTCATTATTAGATTATAATTTCCCCTAAAACGCTACATCTGGTGACAGAGGTTGGGATTTGTGATGGAGTTGACTATCCTCAACAATCCTGGCAACTTTGGAAAACCAGAATGCAATGTAAGAAGCAAAACGGTGGGTTACTCACCAGTAACCGTCCTTCTGTGAGATGGGCTGCTCGAATCCATTCAGTAAAAGGTGTCTCTGTGCCGGAGCACTGGATTGGTTGGAAAAAACTTGTTCTAGCCTGTCAGAAGAGGGGAGGTGGCCACCACCACTCGCGCCACTCGCGGCTATATATATGGCCACCTCCCCGCCTCCTCCTCAGTTCCTTAGAGTCGCCAACTCCAGAAGCGGGGACAGAGGGGAGGGACCTGAATGGATCCGAGAAGCCCATCTCAAAGAAGGACGGTTACTGGTGAGTAACCCACCGTTCTTCTTCGAGTGCTGCTCGGATGCATTCAGTAATAGGTGACTACTAGCCATGCTGATGGATGGCAGGTGGAGTTGGTTCTTCCGCCTTCAGCACAGCAACACACCCCCATAAGGTAGAGGCCCTGCAGCAAGATGCTCGCCGGGGTCAAGAGGCGAGCAGGCCTTGATAGGCCCAGAAGAAGCAAGAGCTGAGGGCCAACCCAGGACAGGGGCAAGACTGGACCCACCAAGGCAGAACGCATAAGCAGGTTGGACAAGGTCACCATAGCTGGAGAAAAGAATGCAACCTAACATAATGGGTTGCATAGGTGCTCTGCATAGGAGGAAAAACGTGGAGTATAACCAGCAGACTATAATGTCTGGGCATAGGTCATGTCACGTGGACTCAAAGGAGAACACTAAAGGTAGCAAGTGAGACTAGCTATATTGGGCATGTCTCACACGAGGATGAAGAAATAGGCATTGATCACCCGAAGGCTTAGCAGGAGCCACGTGGTTATGGACTGATCTAACGACTACTGGGTACATAGGAAGAAGTAAGGGAATGACTACGCTCCTTATCTAGGTTGCAAGCAAGCAAGCCGTCTGGTTAAAAAGAGAGAAAATGAGGATACAAGGTTGTAAGATGGGCTCGAGGGCAACTGAGAAGACCACGAGACACTAAACCGCAGCATGCAGAATCGAGCCAAGCAGGATGGAGGCCTACAGTATGCTAGCTAACAACCTGGTAATGCAGAAGTGAACGTTCTCAGCTGAGCAGGCCCCATGACTGGGTTCTCGCAGGAGAGAGGTTCCGGTGAGGTCACTAACAGTAAGATGGCCTGAGGCAGTGCTGATGAGTTGGTCCTACCAGGGTCCGCAGGGCACTGGAATCCAGAGGAGGACCCACTGGGCCTAAGCTTGCAGGGTTTGCATTGTGAAGCTCTCACTAAAGCGTGAGAAGGGGGAGAAAGGGGTGGGAGAGAACTCTTACTACCGCCTGGTCACCCCTTCGACGACTGAAAGATTCGAAGGAGAGCTGTAAAAGGCTGCAGTCTCAGTACCTATAGTGCTTGCCGGAGGGATAACGCTACCACTCTGCCATGCCAGGGCTGCTAAGGAGAAACTCTTCAATACATGGATATTTGAAGAACTCCACTGCCAAGGGAGGTTCCTTCCTATGCTATCGAGTGAGACCGTTCCAGGGTGGCAGCTGCTTTATCTTAAGGACACCCTGGGATCAGAGAACCCAATGAAGTTTTCTCCCCGGAGGGAACCAGAGGGTGAATAAAGGGGGAGTACAACCCCAAACTGTTATATGTTGTAGAGAAATAGGCTCTCTGTCTATCACGCCATCGGGCGGGCAGTGGGTGTGAATGGGCCCTTGAAAGCTGGAAAAAGGGGACCGCAGAACTACCAGATGCCACCAATGCACATGGGAAGAACCCGCAGTAGCACTAAAGGATTATGCATGGCGTAGTGAGACTGTCCCATGGAAAAACAGGGCAGGGGGGGCTCATGTCCTGCCAGGGAATAGGACCATAGAGCAAGAAAGGTTATGCAAGTGCCCTGGAAGTAGGGGAACCTTCTGTCTGACATAGTCAGCTGTCCAGAAGGCAGTGGATACTGAGGAAGGAAATATAGGTGGGAGAACACTTGAAGGGACGGACCCTTTGCAGTTTCCCAATGTAGAATTGTAACTAGGTGTGCCCTCCTAGGTTTTGAAGGGGTGCCCCCGGCCGTGCTTTGGAGAGGTCTGGGGAGAACAGGCTACCTTGAAGGGAGGTAGACAAAGGTGAGGGTTCCTAAGGTGGCCCCCTGGTTCCCACTAGATCACCAGAAGGTGGAGACAGGGAACCATAGTCCTGCAAGAGAGGGATAAGGAGAAGTGGGCCGTATACTGGGCCCATGCAGAGGTAAAGATCCGCTCTAAAAGATACCTTCCCAATTAACTGAGCTATTCAGGTAACTTTATTGGCTACACAGATGTGTCCCTTTCAGTGAGCAGGAGATATTCCTGTTGAATTGGAGTTGGGGTCGCAGCGCAGAAACAATGGTGTGACCAGGGGTATCCCCTCCCCTTCCCCTGACCTGGACACGAGGGAGCCTACCTGGGACACGCACAGTCCTGTTGCAGGTAGGCTTCGGATGTGCGCGTCTTGGAGCCCCTGCAGCAGCTGAGGCTACAACAAGACACACCTCCTTTCCTTGGCGAGGTGTTGGGGTGGGGAACACAGTGGGAAATATCCAGGAAGAAAGGGCTGCTAGGAGGAGAAGAGGGGTGGTGTCCATCTTTGGGGAAGTAGCTGCTTAAGGGGCAAAAGGGGGTGGGTAACTATGGTACTGGGGTACCGTCACCATAGGCGGGCATCATTGTATTTTCGACCCCTGGCGTCCCAATCTAAGTCCTGCTCCCGCAATTAGAGAAGGGGAAGAAACAAAGAAGGATTGGGGGTGATTCCCATCTGACCTCCCTTCCCTAGAGAAGGGGGGAGAGTGGCTGTCTGCGGCAGTGAAGCCCTAGGCCCCCTGCACCTGAAGGTCAAAAGAGGGGTGGTGGTGAGCAGAGGGGCCCTTCCCTGTGAAAAGGGGAGGGCAAAGGCCCACTTCCTGCCATGAATAAGGCGGGGAGGAAAGAGACTGCCCTGCCAGGGGGAGTGAGGACCTAAGTCAGGGAGGTGGGTTCGGGAGGGAGGAGGCCAAAGTATTTGGCCTCTCCTTGAGGATCCTGGGCTGTGCCCACCACGGAGAGGGTTTCAGGGGGAAACAAGACATAACCCTCAACGGGCAGGTCGAGAACTGCCTGCTGTGCGTTAGGAGGCGCTGTAGCCTCCCTAAGCCATGCCACCCTGCGGAGGGTAACCGCCGAAGCCATGGTGTGAGCAGCAGCGTCCACCGCGTTGCGTGCCAAAAGGAGGAGGTCTTGCGAGATTATGTTGCCTTCCTCCAGGAAGGCATCATACTCTTCCCTGGCCTCAGGTGGAAGCAGACTTCTAAATTTTTCAAGTGACTCCCAGGCATCCAGCAAGTATCTGCTGATTATAGGCTGGTTGTTTGCCACTCGTAATTGGAAGGCTGATGAGGAATAAACCTTAAGGCCTAGAAGATCCAGCTCCCTGGTTTCCCTGGAGGGTGGGAGGAGGTCCCTGGGGGGTTCCCCTGCCCCCATTGCCATTTGGACCATGTCCCTGGGGGGAACTGGGTGGCCAGCGAGGGAGGGGTAGCCCAACTCGGATACCTGATACTTCACGCTCGCCATATCTGAAACTGGGGAAACGGAACTTGGGCTCTGCCACCAGGAGCATGCGAGGTCCCATATGCTCAGGGGGGGCGGGATTGCTAAGGGCGCCATTGAGGTGAAGGCCGGCTCAAAGAGGGTATTGGGGGGAAGACTCAAGGGCTCCACCTCCATACCTAAGTGGGCCATAGCCCAGTGCAATAAGTCAAAATGCGCCAAAAGGTTCCCTGTAAAAGACTCTGGTGCTGGGGACAGTGCAGCACTGGGAACCCGCCGTGGAGGCAAGGGAGTTCCCTGGGGGGACAATTCTTGTGGCCGAAACCGGAAAGGTGATGGGGCCATAGTGCAGTGCTGAGGCCATTTGGAGCCCCTAGCAGGTCCCTCCTCTGGGCTGGAGATGGGGGAGGGGGATCAGGATTGTAAGCCTGGTGCAGGCGGTGGAGTGGTGTTGGCCCCCATTGGAGTGGAAGATGGGGGGCTGAATGTTGAGGGCGAGCATCCCAGGTGGACCCAGGCCTTTGAGATGAAGGCCGGTTTGCCCCTTCTGGTTGGAAGTGGGGCAGGGGGTGTCGGGAGAAGCAGCAGGGCTTGTGCTGCCTCTGCTGCTTCCGGGGTGGAAGGGATGAGAAATGACTCTACTTGAGTCGTGGGAAGTCCTCGCCTGGGGAGGGAGGGCTGCCTGGGCAGGAAGGTTCCTGCTCTTGTGGCACCGGGCTCTGCAGTGCTGAGGGTGGAGTCAGCCAGTGCCGGGGCAAGCTCGGCACTGGCAAAGCCGGGCTGTACTGTGCCGTCAGCACCGGAGATGACACAGCACGGTGCCAGGCTAACTGAGGGCGACCTTGATCAACACCGATGTGCCAAGGCGCTGGGTAGGCACTGCAGTGCCGGAGTTGGCCCTGAGGTGGTGTGGCTGCAGCAGCTACCGGTGGCATGGTGCCATGTAGGCTCCAGCAATGAGCTGGGTCTCGGTGCCTGGTGTGAACCCGAAGCCTCGGGTGAAGGGTGCCGAGCCTCCTCCGAGGCTAGGGCACAGCGTTGCTGTTCCCTCTCCTTGATCGTTCTGGGTTTGAAGGAGAGACAAATAGAATAAGCCAAGACTATGTGGACCTTGCTCAGGCACCTAAGGCACTTCCTGTGGGGGTTGTCCAGGGGATGGCCTTGCTGCACTTGGCGCAGGGTTTAAACCCCAGCATCGTCGACACGATGTTCCAGTCCGGTGTTGGGGACTCTCGCGGTGGAGTTAACTCCATGAAGAGATGCTCCCAGCCGGACAGTGAGTCAAAGACAAAGGGACAGGGTGCTTGCGATTTGCAAGGCGTGGACATTCCAATTCTGACACGCAAGGCGGAAGAAATGAAACTGAGGAGGGGGTGGGGAAGCAGCCATATTTATAGCCGTGGGTGGCGTGAGGCGCGGTGGCCGCCTCCCCTCTTCTGACAGGCTAGGACAAGTTTCTTCTGACCAATCCAGTGCTCCGGCATGGACACACCTATTACTGAATGCATCCGAGCCATGCTCAAAGAAGAACTTTATTTTACTGCTTGCATGGGGGTTGGGTTGTAGCTGTGAAAGCTGACCAGTTTGCCTAAGGGCTACATGGCTATTCTGAAAGCTGATTTGCCTGTTGTTAAGTACAAGGAAGAGATAAGGCTGGCTGGCTATTCTGAAAGCTGGTCTGCCTGCTGTTAAGTGAAGAGACAAACAATAACCACAAGAGGGCATTATGGCTTTACTTACTACAACCCTTGAAGCATTTGATCATTTGGCAGATTCATGGCAGACATATACAGCCTGATTTCAAAATTTTGTAATAGCAAACGACATAACTAATGAGAGGAAGGTACCAGTTTCTCTAAGGGTGTGTTCACACAGCATTCTTATTTCGAAACAACGAGGTTGTTTCAAAATAAGAATTGCCATGGCCACACGACGCACAGCCATTTCAAAACAAGCAAACCCCTTGTTTCGAAATGGCAGCCGTTCTTTCGGAATGGCTTAAACCTGGTTTCCCATCGAAACAGCATTGTTTCGAAATGGCTCATTTCAAAACAACACCAGCAGGACATGCTGTTTCGAAACAATGGCTGTTTCGAAACAGCATTTGACCCTTCATCCCAGGGTGCTAAGCACCCTGGGAGGAAGGGCTGCCCCCTCAGCACCCAGGCCAGGGAACCCTCAGCTTCTTGGCCAGGGTACTAAGGGGTGTCCCCTTGCCAGCAGAGGGGGACTGCAGGCACCGGCGGAGAGCAGCGCAGCCGGGCGCCACACCCCGCAGGCTTAAGCCCCTGCAGACACCCACGGGGTGAGGCGCGTGGCTGCACTTCACCCTGCAGGTGCCTGCAGCCCCCTCCCCAAGCAAAATAGCATGTCCACACAGTGGACATGCTATTTCGCTCCCTTATTTCCAAGACACCTTTTTTGTCTTTGGAAATAAGGTGTTTCGAAATAACCTTTTAACATCTTGTTTCGAAACAAGCCCTCTGTGTGTGAACACAGCCTAACAGTCATTGGAGTTAAGACTTATAATTTGCTATGTGATTTGCTTTATCAGGAGAAGCCAGAGCAGAAACCTTACAGGGACCTAGTGGAAGTTCTGGGAGCACATTTTTCTCCAAAGCCACTAGTAATTGGAGAGAGGTATAGGTTCTACCAAAGGAACCAAGGTGAAGGTGAATCAGTTGTACAGTTTGTAGCAGCTCTGCAGAAGCTGGCAGCACACTGTGACTTCAAGAACATGTGCGCGGAAATGCTGCGTGACAGGCTGGTGTGTGGCCTGCACAGTGAATCAACACGGAAACACCTATTGACTGAAGGTGAACTCACCTTGCAGAAAGCTGTGGAAATTGCAGTCTCCATGGAATGTGTCACCCAAGACATGCAACAGATCGGGCTCAGCGTACGTAAGGCATCCCTTCAACCTGCCCCCAGGGCCCTGGGGAGACAGGAATATTACTGGTGTGGGAAGCAGGGTCACCTCACATCAGAGTGCCGGTTTGAGAAACTACTGTTTCGACAACGTGATAAGAGAGGGCAAATTGAATGTGCCTGCAAACAAAGGAAGGATGAGCCAAACAGAAGAGGCAGACCTGAGAAAAATGGGCTGTTAGTTTGGCAAACTAAGAGGGAAATTCTGCATGCAGTAGGGCAGAATACAGGTGATCATTGTGACAGCCAATCGGAAGATGAAGATTCCCTCCATGTTTTGTCTATAACAGCTGGCCCATGTAAATTCTGGGTGACACCTGTGTTGGAAGGTAAACCTATATGCATGAAACTGGACACTGGCACAGCAGTTTCATTAGTTTTTAACATTGTGTATGAGAAGGACTTTAGCCATCTGCCACTTAAGCCAACAGTAGTTGTTTTGAAGACATATACTGGAGAGACTGTTCTCCTGTTGGGTACTATTGTTGTAAAAGTAGAACACAATGGACAGACCACAAAGCTACCACTGTTTGTGGTGAAGGGGAACTACCCAGCCCTAAAGGGAAGATCTTAGATTAGGAAAATCCAAGTCGACTGGTCACAAGTGCATCAACTGACTAAAGAAGAAATGAATCTAGCAGCGGTACTAACGAAACACGCTGCTGTTTTTGGTGAAGACTTAGGCAACATGAAGGGAATCACTGTGAAATTAAATATAAAGCCTGATTGCCAACCAAAATGTTTGAAGGCCAGGATGGTGCCATTTGCCATCAGACCCAAGGTGGAAGAAAACTTGGAGCGGTTAGTCAAGGAGGAAGTCTTAGTGCCAGTTACTCACAGCCAGTGGGCAACACCCATTGTCCCAATAGTGAAAAAGAACGGTTCCATTCAGATTTGTGGAGATTTCAACGTCACTGTCAACCCAGTGTTATGTGCAGAACAATATCCTCTTCCCCGCATTGAGGACATCTTTGCAGGTTTGGCTGGAGGACAAAAATTTAGCAAGACTGATTTGAGTCAAGCATACTTACAGATGCATGTTGAAGAAGAATCTCAAGAGTTGTTGACAATCGTAACACATAAGGGGTTGTACAGATACTGTCGTTTACCTTTCGGCATTACTTCAGCCCCAGCTTTGTTTCAAGGGGCAGTAGATCAGATTTTGAGTGGTTTATCAGGAGTACAGTGCTATCTGGATGACATCCTGGTCACTGGCAAAAATGAGGAGGAACACCTTACGAACTTGGAAGCTACTCTGCAAAGAGTGGAAGAGTATGGTCTACGTGTTCACAGAGACAAATGTAAGTTTTTCCAGCCCTCAGTTGAATATTTAGGTCATATAATTGATGCTGATGGTCTCCATAAGTCTCCAGCCAAGGTTAAGGCTATTGTGGATGCTCCACTACCTCAGAACATAAGCCAACTTCACTCTTTTTTAGGGTTATTAACCTATTATGGCAAGTTTATTCACAATTAGCGATGCTCCTGAAACCCCTACATGAGCTTCTTGGGCCAAAAAAGGCCTGGAACTGGACTGAAGCCTGTGATGTTGCATTTAATGAAGCTAAACACTCACTGGTAAACTCTAGGTTTCTGACACATTTTGACCCATCTTTGTCCCTACAGTTGGCTTGTGATGCCTCCCTTTATGGAATTGGGGCTGTATTGTCACATATTATGCCTTCTGGTGAAGAGGCCTTCGCTTTTGCTTCACACTCCCTGACCAAGGCAGAAACTAACTATGCCCAAATTGAACATGAAGCACTGGGCATTGTTCTTGGCATTCAGAAATTTCACCAGTACCTGTGGGGAAAGAAGTTCACACTTGTCACTGACTATCGACCCCTGACATCAATTTTGGGGCCACAAACAGGCATCCCTCATTTGGCTGCTAGTTGGATGTAACGATGGGCATTGATACTTTCTGGATACACATATGAAATCAAGTATAGCAATCTTCTTTGCATTGCAATGCTGATGGTCTTTCAAGGCTACCCTAACTGGCACACCATCAAGATCAGGGTCAGGAAGGAATGTTTTACTTTGAACAGGTGGAAAAAAACACCTGTCACGGCTACTCAAGTGAAGAAAGCGACACGGGTTGACCCAGTACTCTCACAAGTTATGGATTTCATGATGCATGGAACATTCTTATCTGACTCTCAGGTCTCTCCTGACCTCTCCCCCTACGTGTCTAGGAGGACAGAGTTATCAACCCAATCTGGGTGTTAGCTGTGGGGTATGCGTGTCATTATTCCACCTTCATAAAGACCACGTTTGTTGGAACAGCTCCATTCAAGTCACTGTGGCATACTGCACCTGCAAGAAATTGCACAAAGCTATTTCTGGTGGCCAGGCTTGTACAGGGCCATCAAAGAAATGGCTAGAGCTTGTACCTCATGCCAGAGCGTCTGGAACACACCTCAGTTGTCACCTCTTCACCCATGGGATTGGCCCGAAAGGCCATGGCAATGTATCCATGTTGATTTTGGTGGCCCATTTGAAGGATGTATATTTTTAATTGCTGTGGATGCCCACTCAGAATGGCCAGAACTCTCTATAATGCAGTCCACTACTATGGAAACAACTATTCAGACCCTGCGTGGCTTTTTTTAGTCATTATGATCTTCCAGAACAGCTGGTGAGTGACAATGGACCACAATTCATTTCTCAGGATTTTGAAACTTTTATGAAGGCTAATAGAATACATCACATCTGGTCAGCACCGTAACATCCTTTCACCAACGGACTCACTGAAAGGTTCGTACAGACAATGAAGCAAGCTTTAAAATCTGTGAAGGGACGTTCACCTCTTCAGAAGTGTCTGGACAACTTCTTGTTGTCCTACAGAAGCACTCTGCAGGCTACAACTAAGGCATCTCCAGCTTTTCTTATGATGGGACAGCAGTTGCTCTCTTGCTTTGATTTGTTGCAACCACGAGACACATGGCAAGTTGTTCAACGCCAACAGCAGGACCAGGTCAGCAGACATTCACAAGAACAAAGGACCACATCTTCAGTATCGGACAGCCGGTTCTCGCTCAGAACTATACTTCAGGAGCTAAATGGGTTCCAGCAACAGTCATTGCCCAGACAGGACCTGTTTCCTACTCTGTCCAGACAGCGAATGGCCTAGTTTGGCGACGGCATGTAGATCAGTTGCTTCTCCATCATATCCTTCCAGAAAATGCATCTCCAGCAGACATATCTGACTTCACCCTTACTGATGATACAACATCAGAGCATTAAACAACTGTTTCTGTCTCTCCTGCTCCAGCCACCCCTTCAACACCTTCAGCCTCCCTGGACCAACCAGACACAACATCCTCTCTGGTTCTGGCTACTTCCCCAGTACCTGTGGTCACACCACCACCAATACCACCTTGGCTATGTCTACACAGGGAGTGCTTGTTTCGAAACAACACGTTTCGAAACAAGCTGTTTCGAAATAATGTGTTATTTCGAAACAACTTATTTCGCTGGACAAAAACCATGTCCGCGAAATAAGGGAGTGAAATAGCAGGTCCACA
>ML681982.1:48597674-48630811 GCA_007922195.1 Podocnemis expansa | reverse complement strand
GCTTAGCACCCTGGGAGGAGGGGCACATGTTGTCTCGGAACACTTTGTTCCGAAACAACATGTCCGAACAGGGCTGTTTCGAAACCTCTGTTTCGAAACAACCCTGTTTCGACAGGTAACGGGGTTTAAGTTATTTCGCAAAGACCACGGCCATTTCGAAAGAAGCGGTTTGCTTCTTTCGAAATGGCCATGCGTCGTGTGGCCATGGCACTCCTTATTTCGAAACAACCTCTGTTGTTTCGAAATAAGGAGTGTGTGTGGACATACCCCTTGTGGTGTGGGCAAACCAGAAGTTCACCGTAATCCACCTTGAGACAGAAAGCCTCCTAATCAGCTGGATCTTTAGCTAGCGGTGACCCCCTCTTCATGGGGCAGAATAATTCCCCGGGGGTTTGCCAGAGATGGGGCAGTCTACCCTCATCTCCTAGTTTAGTTCTTATTCTTTCTGGGGTGGAGGGCTTTATTCTTGGGGGGGGATTTTCATTAGAGGAGGAGGAATATGTAGTGTTTTGGACTACCTAGGGTTATAGGGGATGTCACAGTGATAAATGAGAGGGTCGTTTAGGTGCTAGGGAAACCTGTCTGTCGGATCCTCTCTCTCTCAGTTCTCTTTCAATAAAGGTTCCTTACACAGCTCTGAATATGCTGCCTCTCATTAACTCTACAAACACCACAGTACAATAGTGAGGGCTTTAAGATAGACCTGATTGGACTGTATACTCTGGAAGGTAGACAGGTCTTGTCTGGTGCACAGTATGTGAGATTTGGTTGTAGGACTGAGTCACTGAAGATCTGCCTGACAAGGACAGAAACCAAAAGAGGCACTATGAGTGGGGGAAACCAAAAGACTGCATGTGCGCGCACATGTGCACGTGCACGTGCACGTGCACACTTTCTCTCTCTCTTGCGACTGGGGAGTCCTCACAGGAAGTGATGTGATTTTGTTGTCCCAAGTTAAATTATGCAACTTGTGTATCTTCTGTCAACAGCTGGCAGCGCTGTAGGCCTTATCTCTACCTACTGTAGTCTCCCATCTATAAAATGCAAATCAACACTTCCCTATTTCACGGGGGTGTTGTGAAGTACGCAGACATTATGGTGATGAGGGCCATATGAATACCTTAGATAGTGAAGTAACATTATTATAGTGATTTAGATAATGGAATTTTCACACTTTATATATATATATATACATTATCCCTTTCTGAAATAGAACCTAAAATCCTAAGGGTAACTGCACACAAGTTGCACCACTTTAATTGTATTGATGTAGTTGAGGTACTACCACACACACACACACACACACACACACACCTTTTAGTGTGCATGCAGTGACATTGTTATAAATATGCTTATACTTCTATAGGTTATTCCTGTATAGAAAGGGCTGTTGCCAAGTGCCTGGTGTGGGTCACAGCTGAGAATGCAAAACTGAGAGCTCACTGATTAAAAACAGTGTAGACAGATCCTAAAATTGGTGGCTTAGCCTATAATTAGATTTATCAAACCAGTAAATCTAATTACAAAAGCTTGTGTTACTGTTAGTTTATGCTCTAGCACTACAATAGTTAACAGGAAGCCCAAAACACACTCCTATAGGTAATCCAGCTTTTATCACCACTCAGATATCCGGTCTTTATGACAAGAGGTTACTGAAAACCATGTTCATCATATATAACATTCTTCCAATCCCAAAGGATCAACCACTTTTTACAGATCAATATATAACTTCTTAGATCATACCCATAAACCACCCTTGTAGCCAGTCTTTTGGCAAATAAAAACGAAAGGTTTAATAATAGAAAAATAAAAGGTAGTTATTAAATGGTTAAGGAATTGTATATGTTGCAATTGATTTCCAGAGCTTGCGGGTCAGGATTATAGCAGTTTTGTTAAATATGCTAACTTGTAATAAGTCTTTCTGGTTCACCAAAGCAAGCGGGGGGCTACTCAGTCCCTTTTTTAAAGCTTTCTTTAAAAAAATCACAGACCAGAAATAAGACGCTGAAGCGAAGACAAAGCAGTAATGTCACCGCTTGCAATTTATAGCTCAGTACACATGCAAGAAAAGTTACTGGCCAATACAGAGTCCAAAATCACATAAGCATGGAAAGTTACTTGTGACAGATGGAATCTTAGATTACATGTCCGTATCATATGTCCTGACATGCTTTGCTGGACCATAGGGCTAGCCACTGGCTCCACACTATCTGAGACATCCCCAAGAAATGCACATGGAAGAAGTGATTTCTTTCAATGGCCTATCAACCAATGGATGGCTAGTGTCAATGTAAATGTATCTGGGGTGTCACTCAGGAACAAAACTCTTGTTTCAAACCCCAGAACATAGCAAATATTCATAACTTCAGATACAAAAATGATACATGCATGCAAACAGCATTATCATACTTCAAAGATTAGAACTCTTCCACTGATATCTTTCAAAGTATGTCATGCATTAGAGATAATGCTATTGTGAAACAGTGTTGATATGTTAATGAGTGTAACAGTAGTGTACACCTCGTTATCATGCTTTCCACACAGCATCACAAAGTCTGTGTTCACACACACGGTTATTTCAAAACACGTTGTGTCGAAACAACTTGTTTCGAAATAACGCCTTATTTCGAAATGACTTAATTTGAATTAGTAAAAAGTCATTTCGAAATAGGCTAAAAAGCGGGAAACGAAATAGGAAGTTCACAATGTGAACATGCTATTTCATTAGGTGCTGCAGGGGGCTGCAGCCACCTGGGGGTGAGCCGCTGCTGGCTCACCCCCCCACCGGGGGCTGAGGGACCGTCCTCAGCATCCTGGCCAGGGTCCTGAGGGTTCCCTGGACAGGGTGCTGACGATCCAATGTTGTTTCGGAATACTTCAAGACTTCAAAGAGAAACAGCTGAACTCAAATTAATATGCAAATTAAATTCTGTGAAAGCAGGATTGAATCAAGACTATGGGTTCTTTTCCCATTACAAAAGATAATTTGACTTCAGGCTCCTCAGGGTTTGAACCTAACAACTGCTCTGATTTGCTGTTACTGTATGACCTGATCCTGTGTTTTCCACCCCCTTGCATTTATTTTCATTCCAGTCTGCAAGTTCACCCATCTTTGAAAAATCTGACAAAGTGGTATTTTCTCCCACAAAAGCTCATGCGAAAAATAAATCTGTTAGTCTTTAAGTGCCACATGACTCCTTGTTTTTTTTGCTGGACTAGACTAACATGCCTATCCCTTTGGAAACTGAATAGTTTAGATCAATCATTCTCAACCAGTGTGTTGGGAAACATTAGTGTCACCACACAGTGGTAAGAGTGTCATGGAGAACTGGGGAAGTGGCAGAATTTGGTCTGGCGTAGGTGGCAGAGTCATAACATGGCAATCAACCACCCAGGGCACGTTCTGATCGGAGCATGCCCCTTGTTGTTAGTGACCCTTGGGGCTAGCACCACAAAATGCACCTTCTAAATGAGTGGCTCTATGGAGCCGCTCTGGTGCATCCGGGGTAAAGCCCCATAGGACTCACCATAGTTACGGCCCTGGTGGGTGGGCTGGTGTGTTCTGTAGGGTTGCAATATGCCACCAAGTGTGTTGTGATCTGCAAAAGGTGAGGAACCATTGGTTTAGGTAGCCTTCAAGTACATAGAGAGGGAACCATTCTTCACGGGGACAGGCTAGCTAGAATAGTCAGGAAGATATTCAACTAAGAACAAAATGGGAGGCTAAAGAGAGAGATGATATGAGCACTCATTTAGCACAAATATTAGATTTTGAGAACAAAAACCAGTCAAAGAACTGAAGGACCTTGTCACAGGGTTTTACTCCCTGTCACGGGGTTTTATGCCCCTAGACTGCCCCCAGGGCAGGGCAGTGTTGGCCTAACAGCCACAGCCCACAAACAAACAGTCTCTATATGGCCCAGAACCCCAGGAAGGGGGGCTCAGCCCCACCCAACTCTCTGAGCCCCAGCCCAGGGCCCTAGGGGTGTAGGGTACATCACCCAATCAGCGGGGCTCCAGACTGCAACACGCTGACTTGGTGCCCCCACCTCCTGTGATCCTTCCCTTACCGGACCCCTGGGCTGCTTCCTCCCCAAAGCAGTTGGGTGGTCCCCTTAAGGGCAAGATACCTTGTCTCTAGGTCTTGATACAACGGGGATCAATCTTCCTCTGGGTCTGGTCGCCCTGGTGCAGAGCCTCCTCAAGTTCAGTGTTCCTCCAGGGCCTCCACTGGCTGGTTAGCCTCCTCAGGAACGGGCTGGTGGGGTTCTGGGGCTGGAGTCTTCCAAGCACTTCCTTCGCTTTCTCTAGCCAGCCCTGACTGAGCTGGGCTGCAGCCTTTATCCCCGCCCAGGCGTCTGAGCATGCCCGACAGGGCTTTAGGGGTGGGGCTTCTCCCTTATATAACCCAGCAAGCGCTGTGCCAGTGTGGGGCGTGTCTACTCTGTCACAGACCTGAAGAGAAGAAATTCTTGAGTTGCCTATATACCAAAGTTAGCAACCTAGGTAACAAATGAGGAATTTATTCATCGCATGGGTTTTCGTGGGAGAAAATCCCACTTCGTCAGGATTTTCTCCCATGAAAGCTCATGTGATAAATAAATCTATTAGTCTTTAAGTTTCACAAGACTCCTTGCTTTTTTTACTTTACTAGTAAAACACGGCTGCCCCTCTGGTACTTGGCAAGATGCAAGGCACTGAATACAGCCGTTTGAAGAGGAAATCCATCAACTTCATGAAACAACTTGCACAGATTCAGATAGACATCATCTTCCTTTCCAGCTCCTCAAAGCATCTGATGAAGTGGGATTTTCTCCCACGAAACCTCATGTGCTAAATAAATCTGTTAGTCTTCAAGTGCCACAAGACTCCTTCTTTTTTTTTGTTTTTTGTTTTCCTTTATTAGACTAACATGGCTGCCCCTTTGGAACTTGGCAAAATGAGGAATTGTAATTTTTCATTTATGAGCATAATTTTGATGTAGCCAGTATTACTGAAACCAGATGGGATGATTTGCAGTATTGCAATGTTAAAAATCAGTAGTTATTACCTATCTATGATTTTTACTGAAAATACCCAGGGCTAAATCATAGCCTCAGTTATAACTTATTTAGGATGATTTGAGTGGGCAAAAAGGGAGGAAGACTGACACTTTGTGTCAAAAATGCTTCAGTATCACTAATAACTTGGAAGAAAATTATCTGGAATGCTTGTGGTTCAATGTCTTATAGATAAAGCTCAAGATGGGTTATTACTTGCTGTGTGCTACATCAAACCACACAAGGAAACAGGATGACTACCTCCTAACATACCAGGCTGTAGTGTGTAGAAAAAAAGCCTTGGTGCTTGAGGATCTGCACTTTGAGTGACATATGCTGGAGATCTCATGCTGCCAGAACTAAAATATCCTTAGCATTCCTAAAGATTATAGATAAGAATTTCTTAATTCAAAAGTTGTTGCAGCCAACTTAGGGGAATTCTTTATTCAACCATATCCTAGCAGACAGAGAAGAATTGATCAAAGAGCTCAAAATTAACAGTAGCTTAGGTACAAGTGATCGTCATTTGTTCACATTTATAATGTCCGAGCAGAAAAAAAGTCCAAACCGATATATTTACTGGGGGCTTGAACAGCCCTAATTTCACTAAGATGAAAACAATTTTGAGACAAATCAGCTGGGATGAAAAATTTAATCAGAAAAACATGAATGATTTAAGAACATCTTACTAGATGCCACAAAACCACAATCAAGGAAGAAGGCTGTGCCGGTTACAGAAATCAGTGTGGTTTAGGGGGAAAGTGAAGGCAGATGTAAAACAAAAACGAACACAAAACAAACAAAAAAAGCATGACAAATGGAAGAAAGAGGATGTTGATAGCAATGAATATACAATACAGAACTTTCCATGTACACCAGTAAAATCTACATGGGTCAATCAATGCACAACATGACAGACTCCTTCAGAAATCACAGTTTCACATAGCACATCACCAAACTGTGCAGGCAAGTCTTTGCTGCTACATTGTGCCATGACAAGCAGTACTTGCTATATTTTTGTTGCTTTTTGAAGAAATCATGATTTCTTAACAGAAAGTTCTTCTGGCCATAGTGTGGAACAAGGCCAACAGAAATATTGGGCACCCTCCTTCAACTGTTTCCCTTAACACTTTCTCCTGCACATTGTTTATTGAGTTCACCAATCCTTTTGCTACTATGCTTTCCTTTTCAGTCTGTGTTTTGCCAGTAATGTTCATCAAAAGACACTTATTTAATCCTTGGGCCTGAATAAATGTAAGCAGCCATAATTCTCACCAGTCTTGTTTGTCCTTCCAAAAACATATCAATCCTTCTCTTTCTGGAAAATTACTCAAGCATACACTTTCTATTATAGTTTCAGTCCCTAGAGGGATTTACTCTTAATCGGAGTGTAAATAATTTTGTAATGGGACCATAAAGTGACTACACCCATTACAAGGACTCTTTATATTGCCAGTAGTCTTAGTGTAAATGAGAATCAGAAGGGCGTGACAGTCTGAGTTAAAGTATTTCTTATTTAGTTTTTTATTTAGTTAGAGTTAGTTTCTTATTTTTTAATAAACTGCATATTTTTAACAGCTGCATTTTTAACATGTTGTTTCGGAACCAAGGGTTATGGGCTGCACCCCCGACCCCAGCCGGCAGGGGATCACCCCCCCACCGGGGGCTGAGGGACAGTCCTCAGCATCCTGGCCAGGGTCCTGAGGGTTCCCTGGCCAGGGTGCTGACGATCCGATGTTCTCAGACTGTCACGCCCTTCTGATTTACACTCCGATTAAGAGTAAATCCCTCTAGGGACTGAAACTATAATAGAAAGTGTATGCTTGAGTAATTTTCCAGAAAGAGAAGGATTGATATGTTTTTGGAAGGACAAACAAGACTGGTGAGAATTATGGCTGCTTACATTTATTCAGGCCCAAGGATTAAATAAGTGTCTTTTGATGAACATTACTGGCAAAACACAGACTGAAAAGGAAAGCATAGTAGCAAAAGGATTGGTGAACTCAATAAACAATGTGCAGGAGAAAGTGTTAAGGGAAACAGTTGAAGGGGGGTGCCCAATATTTCTGTTGGCCTTGTTCCACACTATGGCCAGAAGAACTTTCTGTTAAGAAATCATGATTTCTTCAAAAAGCAACAAAAATATAGCAAGTACTGCTTGTCATGGCACAATGTAGCAGCAAAGACTTGCCTGCACAGTTTGGTGATGTGCTATGTGAAACTGTGATTTCTGAAGGAGTCTGTCATGTTGTGCATTGATTGACCCATGTAGATTTTACTGGTGTACATGGAAAGTTCTGTATTGTATATTCATTGCTATCAACATCCTCTTTCTTCCATTTGTCATGCTTTTTTTGTTTGTTTTGTGTTCGTTTTTGTTTTACATCTGCCTTCACTTTCCCCCTAAACCACACTGATTTCTGTAACCGGCACAGCCTTCTTCCTTGATTGTGGTTTTGTGGCATCTAGTAAGATGTTCTTAAATCATTCATGTTTTTCTGATTAAATTTTTCATCCCAGCTGATTTGTCTCAAAATTGTTTTCATCTTAGTGAAATTAGGGCTGTTCAAGCCCCCAGTAAATATATCGGTTTGGACTTTTTTTCTGCTCGGACATTATAAATGTGAACAAATGACGATCACTTGTACCTAAGCTACTGTTAATTTTGAGCTCTTTGATCAATTCTTCTCTGTCTGCTAGGATATGGTTGAATAAAGAATTCCCCTAAGTTGGCTGCAACAACTTTTGAATTAAGAAATTCTTATCTATAATCTTTAGGAATGCTAAGGATATTTTAGTTCTGGCAGCATGAGATCTCCAGCATATGTCACTCAAAGTGCAGATCCTCAAGCACCAAGGCTTTTTTTCTACACACTACAGCCTGGTATGTTAGGAGGTAGTCATCCTGTTTCCTTGTGTGGTTTGATGTAGCACACAGCAAGTAATAACCCATCTTGAGCTTTATCTATAAGACATTGAACCACAAGCATTCCAGATAATTTTCTTCCAAGTTATTAGTGATACTGAAGCATTTTTGACACAAAGTGTCAGTCTTCCTCCCTTTTTGCCCACTCAAATCATCCTAAATAAGTTATAACTGAGGCTATGATTTAGCCCTGGGTATTTTCAGTAAAAATCATAGATAGGTAATAACTACTGATTTTTAACATTGCAATACTGCAAATCATCCCATCTGGTTTCAGTAATACTGGCTACATCAAAATTATGCTCATAAATGAAAAATTACAATTCCTCATTTTGCCAAGTTCCAAAGGGGCAGCCATGTTAGTCTAATAAAGGAAAACAAAAAACAAAAAAAAAGAAGGAGTCTTGTGGCACTTGAAGACTAACAGATTTATTTAGCACATGAGGTTTCGTGGGAGAAAATCCCACTTCATCAGATGCTTTGAGGAGCTGGAAAGGAAGATGATGTCTATCTGAATCTGTGCAAGTTGTTTCATGAAGTTGATGGATTTCCTCTTCAAACGGCTGTATTCAGTGCCTTGCATCTTGCCAAGTACCAGAGGGGCAGCCGTGTTTTACTAGTAAAGTAAAAAAAGCAAGGAGTCTTGTGAAACTTAAAGACTAATAGATTTATTTATCACATGAGCTTTCATGGGAGAAAATCCTGACGAAGTGGGATTTTCTCCCACGAAAACCCATGCGATGAATAAATTCCTCATTTGTTACCTAGGTTGCTAACTTTGGTATATAGGCAACTCAAGAATTTCTTCTCTTCAGGTCTGTGACAGAGTAGACACGCCCCACACTGGCACAGCGCTTGCTGGGTTATATAAGGGAGAAGCCCCACCCCTAAAGCCCTGTCGGGCATGCTCAGACGCCTGGGCGGGGATAAAGGCTGCAGCCCAGCTCAGTCAGGGCTGGCTAGAGAAAGCGAAGGAAGTGCTTGGAAGACTCCAGCCCCAGAACCCCACCAGCCCGTTCCTGAGGAGGCTAACCAGCCAGTGGAGGCCCTGGAGGAACACTGAACTTGAGGAGGCTCTGCACCAGGGCGACCAGACCCAGAGGAAGATTGATCCCCGTTGTATCAAGACCTAGAGACAAGGTATCTTGCCCTTAAGGGGACCACCCAACTGCTTTGGGGAGGAAGCAGCCCAGGGGTCCGGTAAGGGAAGGATCACAGGAGGTGGGGGCACCAAGTCAGCGTGTTGCAGTCTGGAGCCCCGCTGATTGGGTGATGTACCCTACACCCCTAGGGCCCTGGGCTGGGGCTCAGAGAGTTGGGTGGGGCTGAGCCCCCCTTCCTGGGGTTCTGGGCCATATAGAGACTGTTTGTTTGTGGGCTGTGGCTGTTAGGCCAACACTGCCCTGCCCTGGGGGCAGTCTAGGGGCATAAAACCCCGTGACAGGGAGTAAAACCCTGTGACAAGGTCCTTCAGTTCTTTGACTGGTTTTTGTTCTCAAAATCTAATATTTGTGCTAAATGAGTGCTCATATCATCTCTCTCTTTAGCCTCCCATTTTGTTCTTAGTTGAATATCTTCCTGACTATTCTAGCTAGCCTGTCCCCGTGAAGAATGGTTCCCTCTCTATGTACTTGAAGGCTACCTAAACCAATGGTTCCTCACCTTTTGCAGATCACAACACACTTGGTGGCATATTGCAACCCTACAGAACACACCAGCCCACCCACCAGGGCCGTAACTATGGTGAGTCCTATGGGGCTTTACCCCGGATGCACCAGAGCGGCTCCATAGAGCCACTCATTTAGAAGGTGCATTTTGTGGTGCTAGCCCCAAGGGTCACTAACAACAAGGGGCATGCTCCGATCAGAACGTGCCCTGGGTGGTTGATTGCCATGTTATGACTCTGCCACCTACGCCAGACCAAATTCTGCCACTTCCCCAGTTCTCCATGACACTCTTACCACTGTGTGGTGACACTAATGTTTCCCAACACACTGGTTGAGAATGATTGATCTAAACTATTCAGTTTCCAAAGGGATAGGCATGTTAGTCTAGTCCAGCAAAAAAAACAAGGAGTCATGTGGCACTTAAAGACTAACAGATTTATTTTTCGCATGAGCTTTTGTGGGAGAAAATACCACTTTGTCAGATTTTTCAAAGATGGGTGAACTTGCAGACTGGAATGAAAATAAATGCAAGGGGGTGGAAAACACAGGATCAGGTCATACAGTAACAGCAAATCAGAGCAGTTGTTAGGTTCAAACCCTGAGGAGCCTGAAGTCAAATTATCTTTTGTAATGGGAAAAGAACCCATAGTCTTGATTCAATCCTGCTTTCACAGAATTTAATTTGCATATTAATTTGAGTTCAGCTGTTTCTCTTTGAAGTCTTGATGTCCCAGTCACGTCACTGACAATGGTCATTAACAAATCATTTATCAAGTGATTGGAAACATGGAAGTGTTTAGCAACTGTTTTTTTTTGTTTTGTGATTTTTGATATCAGGTCTATGTTCATTTATTCTTTTGCACAGAGATCATCCTGTTTGTCCAATGTATAAGGTGTCAGGGCATTTCTGGCACATGATGGCATAGACCACATTAGTAGATGAGCAGGTAAATGATCCTTTGATGGAGTAGCAGGCTTGATTAGGACCTATGATGGTATCTATTTTGCAGATCAATGTTCCCTCTGAGCTGATGATGCAGCTGAGCAAGTTATGGTATTTGCTGAGCAGCAATTTATTAGGCCCGGGCGATGGTTTTTTGGCACTGAAAGTATCAGCATGACAAAGTGCCTTAATTCAAAAGAAATTCATAGATGTCTTTTCATTCAAACGTCAATAAAAATGTTAAATTGACATACTGTAGTTTTATTAATTTACTAAACAAATGTGAGACAATGACACTTGCTGCCTATCTAGCCTCTACACTGCTTAGTTTTTGTTGCCTGTTTTTGTCAGATTTCCAGAATACATTTATAGACGAAGTGGGATTTTCTCCCACGAAAGCTCATGCAAAAAATAAATCTGTTAGTCTTTAAGTGCCACATGACTCCTTGTTTTTAGATATAGAGTCAAGATTAACCTTGAATCCAGCAGTTAGGTATGATTTGATGTGCATTATCATGTCTTGATGAGAAACTTCCAACCTGTTACAAGACTGTGTCTTTATATTACTCATTAGACTGAAGCCTCACTCAACATCTGTACTAGATGCTTGAAATGTACTACATACATCAACCAACTGGGCCAGGAATGTGAACTTATCATCTGTCAGTCTATAAGTGACAATATCTAAGAACATTTGTAGTGTATCAGCCTTTAGCTTAAAATTTAGCCTCACATTTCTGGAATCAATGATCAAGTCCCTTTAAATGAATGGGGTATAATAAACTAAGGCTATGTTCACACACAAAGTGCTTGTTTTGAAACAAGCTGTTTCAAAACAAAGTCTTATTTCGAAACACCTTATTTCAAAATAACAAAAGTGTTTTTGAAATAAGGGAAAAGGAGGGAATCGAAATAGCATGTCCAGTGTGACATGCTATTTTGAAATAGGAGAGGGGAGGGGAAGGGAGGCCCTGTGCTGGGCCAGGGAAGCCCCGCCCCCGGATTCCCCTGCCCCCTGTGGCTCCGGCCAGGGGCGAGGGGGGGCTCCTCCTGCACCCCCGCCTCTGCATGGGGTAGGGGAGCTTTCTCTGCCCCCCCGCCGTGTCTTCTCAGGGCAGGGGGGCTCCCCCTGCCCCCCCCACTGGTCCGGCCTTGGGCAGGGGGGCTTCCTCCGTCCCCCCCGTGACTGCTGTTCGGTGTGGGGGGGGGCTTCCTCCACCCCCCCACACTGAGCAGCAGTCACAGGGAGGTGGAGCAAGCCCCCCCTGCACCGGGCAGCAGCCGCAGGGGGGATGGAGTAAGCCCCCCTGCACCGGGCAGCAGCCGCGGAGGGGGGCAGAGGAAGCTCAGGGGCGGGGTGCCCCAGGCTTGGGGGCAGCCCCAGCTGGCTTCCCCCCCCGCTTCCCCTTGTTGGGGGTAGGGAAGTAAAGGGGGCTGAGGCTCCTGTCCCCCCTGCTCCCAGCAAAGGGAAGCGGGGGGAAGCCGTCTGGGGCTCGCTCTGACCCCCTGCACCCCACTCAGCACCCTGGCCAGGGTGCTGATCCCTGGCCAGGATGCTGAGGGGGGGTGGGACCTTCCCCCCAGGGTGCTATGCACCCTGGGAAGAAGGTCCTTGTTATCTCGAAACACTTTGTTTTGAAACGTGTCCAAACGGCTTATTTCGAAACCACTGGTTTCAAAATAACCTTCCTTTCAAAAGCAAAGTGGGTTTAAGCTGTTTTGAAAGGAGGGCTCTTGTTTCGAAATGAGGAGCTCCCTCCTTTCAAAACAAGAAAACATCATTTGGACATAGGGACTTTTATTTTGAAACAACCAGTATTATTTCGAAATAAAAGCCCTGTGTGAACATATCCTAAGGGTATGTCCACATGAGTCTTTTATTTTGAAACAACACTAGTTGTTTCAAAATAAAAAACTGAATGTCCACATGACGTTTTCTTATTTCGAAATGACAGGCTCTGTCATTTTGAAATAAGAACCGTAATTTTGAAACAGCTTAAACCCCATTCATTTCGAAATGGCTGTGATTTTGAAATGGGTATTTCGAAATAACGCCTTTTGGACATGTTGTTTCGAAGCAACACCGTTGTTTCGAAGCAACTGTTTTGAAACAACATGTCCAAACGGCCTTATTTCAAAATAACCATTTTGAAATAACAGCTGTTTCGAAAGCAGGCTTTCCCTTAATTCGAAATAACATTTTCTTAATTCGAATTAACTCATTTCGAAATAACTTATTTCAAAATAATGATGTATGTGTGGACATAGCCTAAGAGAAAACACAAATGGAGGGCTAGATCCTTAATTCCACTGAAGCTTCTTTCAAAAGTCTGGCAGTGCAAAAGGTCCTTAAAATGGGTCTCATTTAAGTCTTGTCTGATTTGCTGTTGCAGTATTACCTGATCCCATGTCTTATACTCCCCTGCACTTATTTTTATTCTATTCTGTAAATTCTCCTTCTTCAAAGCATCTGACAAAGTGGGATATTCTCCCACAAAAGCCCATGCGATAAATAAATCTGTTAGTCTAAGTGCCACAAGACTGCTTGCTTTTTTTGCTTTACTAGACTAACACGGCTGCCCTTTTGGAATTTAAGTCCCTGTTATGCTGCCCAACTGGGGTAAAAGGGTGTTCAGAGTGGATCAGGCCCTAAATGTCCAAAATGTAGACTGAAGTTAAGTAGGTAGCTTCAGATTTGATCATGAGACTGACATGTTGAGGGGATTGTATTTAATACCTTAAAAATACACCTATTCTGCCCTCAGTAAACATTAAATTACTATGTGTTACAAATCACAATCACTAGGTAGCAACAGCTTCCCAGATTCCCTTGGGGCAACACCTTAAATAAAGTTATCTGAGAAATTCAAAACTTTAAAAGGTGGCAACAGCAGAAAACATGTTTCAAGACAGTTTCTAACAGCATCACATCTCTGTAACCAGGGCCATTTTTTTGTGCCTAAAGGATCGGCATCAAACAGAGCTAGGTTAGAGTCTGTTACATTATCATGCCCAATCATACCCCTCAAAAGCTAAATATGGGACAACAATCCCCTAAGTGAACGGCAAAAAATTAATTAGGCATACAGGAAACTTTAAACATTGTGAGTATCTTCCTTTAATATAAAGTGTCTTTAACATCTCAGTTTTGGAGTTTATGGGTTTTTTTATCCAAATCATTTTCAACAATAAAAGGGAGGCTACAATTAGTATGCCTGGAATGTAAATACTCTCAGAACTAAAATAAGCAAAATGAGGTACAATTGAGATTTATGTGTCTGGTAGTGGAATATAATAAAGGTAGTTTAATAACTTTTCATTTTTGACAGTTAAAGCAAACCTAATCAAAGCTGCAAGAAGCAAGAGTATATATGGATTTGTGAAAGCAAATGATTAATTTTCTAACAAATTCTTGGGGAAATAGAGATACAAAGGCTTTATTTAAAATTATTGCACCGCTGGCAATATTTTTTTCCTTCTGCCTTAAATTACTTTTTATTCTTTCAGTTTTTCATTTCATTTTCCTAATCATTAGGATTTGTTTCCTTGCAGGACAGGAGTCTACACAAAGTTACATTGTAAAGCCCCACCTTGACAAACTGAATGCATTAGAATCTCTCACAGAAAAGAAAATGAATCTGAAATTAACCCAGCTTGTTTTTGCTTATTTTAAAGGATCGCTTTTCTTTCAGGAGCTTTTGTATATTCAAGCCTTTTAGCAAGTGAAAAGCAAAGCATTCACCCTTGATAGAGATGCTAAACGGCTCATTACAATTTTGCTTAGGTCTTTCGAGCTGAGTACCCTCCAGCTCCAGCCTGGCTCCTTTGCCTGCAGCCCAGCTCCCATCCCCTACCCCCACAGAGAGCCCTGCCGCCACTACATGGCAGCCTCTGGGAGCCCCACGACTTAGCCCTGCCCATCTCTCAGGGTCATCCCTCTTGCCCAGGCTCAGGGCTGCTTACCTGCTGGGACCCACACAGGCCCCAAAGATGCCACTATCTCTGCACAAGCAGCCTGGTGCAGAGGAGAGGGAGAGATTTAAATTTCCCTCCCCCTCTGCTCCTTCCCTTGCTACATGCAGCAGGGGGAGTGGCCGTCAGCTCTCACTGAGCCAGGCAGGCAGCCTGTGCTGCTGCCGGAGCTGAGACGGCACAGACGCACAGGGCTCCTCCAGGCTGGGGAGTGGCAAGGCTGCCTGCCCTGCGCTGTCGGATATGCTGCCTTTGCTGGTGAGTGGGCGCCACTGCGCCCCTGCCCACCAGCACAGCTTACAGGGAACATTGGAGATATGTGGGCAGACCTGGCAGCGTGGTTTGTTGCAGGGGTGTGTGCTTGCTTTAATGTTTCTCTTGTTAGATCTGTAGTTGCTGGTGAGTATCTGTTTAAGATTGGGGGCTGTCTGTAGGCAAGGAGAGGTCTGTCTCCCAAGGCTTGAGAGAGAGAGAGAGGGATCATCTTTTAGAATAGGCTGTAGGTCCTTAATGATCTGGTACAGAGGTCTGACTTGAGAGTTGTATGTGGTTACTAGTGGTGTTCCTGTCTTCTTTCTTGGGTCTCTCCTGTAGTCGATAACTTCAGGGAACCCATCTAGCTCTGTCAGTTTTTCTTACTTCCCCAGGTGGGTACTGTAGTTTCAAGAATGCTTGACAGAGATCCTGAAGGTGTCTTGTTTCTGTCTGAGGGATCAGAGCAGATGCGATTATATCTTAGGGCTTGGCTGTAGAAAATGGATCATGTGGTGTGTTTAGGATGGAAGCTCGAGGGATGTAGGTAACTATAGCGATCAGAGTTTTACGGTACAGGGTGATGTTGATGTGTCTATCCCTGATTTGTACTGTAGTGTCAAGAAAGTGGATCTCCTGTGTGGAGTGTTCCAGGCTCAGTTTGATTATGGAGTGGAAATTGTTGAAATCTCTGTGAAAATCTTTAAGAGCATCCCTGCCATGGGTCCAGATGATGAAGATGTCATCAATGTAGCATAGATAAAGAAGAGGTGTTTTGGGATGAGACTTGAGGAAATGTTGTTCTAAGTCGCCCATAAAGATGTTGGCATATTGTGGGGCCATGCGGGTGCCCATAGCAGTGCCAGTGAGTTGGAGGTATAAATTATCCTCAAATCTGAAGTGGTTGTGGGTGAGCACAAAGTCACAAAGTTCAGTCACAAGCTGTGCTGTGGCATCATCTGGGATGGTTCTTCGAATAGCTTGTAATCCATCCTTGTGTGGGATGTTGGTATAAAGAGCTTCTACATCCATAGTGGCCAGAATAGTGTTTTCTGGAAGCTCACCAATGGAGTGTATTTTCCTCAGGAAGTCTGTGGTATCTTGAAGATAGCTAGGGATGTTGATAACATAGGGTCTGAGGAGGGAGTCCACATAGCCAGATAGGCCGGCGGTAAGAGTGCCAATGCCTGAGATGATGGGGCATCCAGGGTTTCCTTTTTTTATGGATTTTAGGTAGTAGATATAGCATCTCTGGCCATGGTTCTGGTGGTTTTTCTGTCTTTATATGTTCCTGTGATGTCTTAGGGAGTTTCTTGAGTAGGCGTAATTCCTTTTGGTATTCCTCAGTGGGGTCAGAGGAAAGTGGTTTGTAGAAGGTTCTTTTGGAGAGTTGTTTATAAGCCTCCTGGTCATAATCCAATTTATTCATGATGACAACTGCACCTCCTTTGTCAGCCGAAACTACAGTACCCACCTGGGGAAGTAAGAAAACAAATTGACAGAGCTAGACAGGTTCCCCAAAGTCATCTACTACAGGAAAGACCCAAGAAAGAAAACAGAACACCACTAGTCACCACATACAACCCTCAAGTCAGACCTCTGCAACAGATCATTAAGGACCTACAGCCTATTCTAAAAGATGATCCCTCTCTCTCTCTCAAGCCTTGGGAGACAGACCTCTCCTTGCCTACAGACAGCCCCCAATCTTAAACAGATACTCACCAGCAACTACAGATCTAACAAGAGAAACACTGAAGCAGGCACACACCCCTGCAACAAACCATGCTGCCAAGTCTGCCCACATATCTGCACAATAGATACCATCATAGGTCCTAATCAAGCCTGCTACTCCATCAAAGGCTCGTTTACCTGCTCATCTACTAATGTGATCTATGCCATCATGTGTCAGAAATGCCCTGACACCTTATACATTGGACAAACAGGACAATCCCTGCACAAAAGAATAAAGAACATAGAGCTATCAGAAATCACAAAACAAACAAACAAACAAAAAAGTTGCTGAGCATTTCCATCTTTCTAATCACTCAATAAATGATTTGTTAATGACCGTCATCAGTGATGTGACTGGGACATCAAGACTTCAAAGAGAAACAGCTGAACTCAAATTAATACGCAAATTACATTCTGTGAAAGCAGGACTGAATTGAGACTATGGGTTCTTTTCCCATTACAAAAGGTAATTTGACTTCAGGTTTCCCATGGTTTGAACCTAACAACTGCTCTGATTTGCTGTTACTGTATGACCTGATCCTGTGTTTTCCACCCCCTTGCATTTATTTTCATTCCATTCTGTAAATTCACCCATCTTCGAAAAATCTGAAGTGGTATTTTCTCCCACAAAAGCTCATGTGAAAAATAAATCTGTTATTCTTTAAGTGCCACACGACTTGTTGGTTTTTTTTGCTAAACTATTCAGCCCCCTTTTGTCTTAGAAGATGGACCAATATTCCTCAGATCAGAACCCTCCATTCTACACCACTTATTTAGCTAGCACTTCACTTCCAAAATCTTCTCTTCTGTCTTTCTTCATTCATGAGACAGGAAGGCTCTCTGAAAAGATTGTGTGGACGTTCTTCTTTAGCATGCTTCTGAGCTCCCTTAAGTAATCTATCTATAAACTGTTAGTCTAATTTAGCAAAACAAACATAGTCCTGTGGCACTTTTAAAGACTAACAAATAATAAAATAAAAGAACTATGATGCAATAAATAAATTTGTTTTTAGAAGTGCCACAGGACGCCTTGTTTATTATCTGTGAGACATTCTGCAACACAGTTTTGTTAGTGATACACTGTATGGATAGGTTACAGACTTTCCATGGTAAATTAGACAACCAGAACAATCATGGCTTAAAAAAAAAACAAACAATCACTAACTACTCATTCCAAATTAAGCTAAAATCATGCAACAGTCATGGTAAAAAATAAACAAAATCATAGCGGTTTGGTCACGATCATAAAAAAATTGTAATTCCTCTTCGAGTGCTGCTCAGATACATTCAATAGCAGTTGTCTACGTGCCACAGTGCACAATTGGCCAGAAACTCTTTAGCCTTAGCCTGTCAGGACAGGGCTGGTGGCCACTGCCCCCTGGCCACCCTGTGGCTATATATATGGCTGCAGCCCTGCTCCTCCCCAGTTCCATTTTTCCCACCCACAGTGATGGTTACGGAACAGCCTGTTCTTACTTTATGCAAGTGCCTGTCTCTTTGCTCTGTTTTATGTGTATTTCTCACTGGAAGATCTGTTTGCAGACTTCACCAGTGCTCCTACCTGTCTGTGACTCATAGCAGTTACTTTGATGGCCGCCCCTCCCGGGCCATCATTACGTGTGAATTGAACAATGGCTCCTTCACCTTAACTAGATGGCCCACTTGAACTCAACTGGATGGCCGTTACCACCCTGGGGGCCCATTGTTTTGCAGGGCTTGGTGTAGGTGAGCTCTGCCTAACTGCAAGGTTCTTCAGGGCATGACTCATACCCCCATTGTTCCCCACATTCCCTGTAATCAGGGAAAGGCGGGAAATAGTCTGTAAAAGCTGAGGTTCTGGGGTGCTCAGGCAGGACGGTTTTTCAACATCTCTCCTGGCCTGATCAACCAGAAGCTGCCTCCTCCGCTCACGAGTTCCCCCAAGAGCGTATCCACGAGTTACCCCCACGAGTTCCGACTATGAGTCTCCTCCAGCCTGTGATGCTGTTCTAGGAGTGGTAAGAGTCTGCCCTGCAACCTTTCTTTAAGCTATTTCTTTAGGGCTGCTTTAAAACTGCTTTCCCCAGCTTTACAGGCTTGCGTGTGTACCTTTCTGTTTGCTTGCAGCTCCAGTTTGTGTTAGGAGCTCCCCGTGTCTGCAATTGCTTCTTGCTACTTTGTATCACCCAGTGTATCTCTTTTCCTCCTGGGTTGTTTGAACTTGCTTTAAGAGTATTGTGTTTTGCAACATTGTATAGAGTTAATTAGAAGTCTTAAGTTAGCTGTTAAGATTGTTTCCTTTAGTTCCTAGCCTTTAGAATTGTTTGGTTAACTTGCCTTTGCCCTCCCCTCTGTAACCTCCCCGACTTAAATAAACCTTTTTCCCTTTAACTTTACTTGTTCCCTCTTCATTTCTGGGATCCTCCGTGCGCCTCAACTTTCCTTCTGTCCCTGTCCCTGTGGCTCCCAGCCCCCGAGCCGCTCTCCCCGCCCCGCTACCCTTGCCACCTCCTGCCCCTGGCTCCTGAGCCGCTCCCGTATCTGCCGCGTTCCTGAGGCTCCCGGCTCCCGAGCCGCTCCCGCTCTCCTGCGGCTTCCCGCGGGCTCCCTGCCCTTGCTGCAGCTCCTCCGCCACTTTCCGCGGCACCCCGGGTCCCAGCCGCTTTTCTGTGGCGTGCCGGGCTCTCCAGCGGCGCTCCCGCTTTCTTTGCTGCTCCCGAGCCACTCCCGCAGCCACCGCCGCTTCCCCCGAACCCTTTCTGCCTTCCCGGCCGGCCGCTTCCCCCAAACCCTTTCTGCCTTCCCGGCCGGCCGCTTCCCCTGAACCCCTTCTGCCTTCCCGGCCGGCCGCTTCCCCTGAACCCCTTCTGCCTTCCCGGCCGGCCGCTTCCCCCAAACCCCTTCTGCCTTCCCTACCATTTTGCCCTCCTCTGCCTCCTTCACAAACCCCTGAATCCCCTTTCAGCCCCTCGTGCTTCTCCCCATTGCCCACACTCCCACGCACCTACAGCCCTTCTCCTGCCTCTGTCCCCTTACCCCAACTCCCAAGCACCTCCTCACCCCGCTGCCTTTCGACACCCCCCCACTTGCCTTTACTCCTCTTCAGGCCCCAGCTTCCCTGCTACTTATCTTCTCTGCCACTGCAGCACACTAATTTGCATTGTACCCCCCCCTTTTCGTATAGTGTGTTAAGGTAGCCTTTAGGTTATAGTGAGTAGGGCTATAGTGTTAGTAGGTTAGTTGAAGAACCCCATTGTTCCCCAACCTGTCCCCACTCCCGAAAGTTAGGTACCCCCCAACACTTTACAGAAACCACTGTGACAAACACGACATACACCGACCACGGCTCACCTTACCCTATACTCATTTTAATAAAGTGTACCCCAGATCCACCCCGTACCCCACGGGTGCAGTGGTTGCCCCCCAAGATCCTCAAATCTTCGAACCTGCTGGCAGGGTCACTACCGAGTCCTTCCAACAGGAATCTGAACCTGGGGGATAACTCCCATGGGAGCTATCTTTAATGCCTGTGTGAGCTTCACTAGGTGGATTATGCTCTAGTTGCAGGTCTTTTAAATGAAGGACTCAGGAAGACAGGGAGAGAAGGCTGCATAACATTGCCCAGGAATTGGCCCTGCAGCCGATGCTGGGTACCTTTGTCATACCCACAGATTCACTGGCACCACATGCTGGGCAGGCATTGGAGCCCTCTTGGCACTGCTCTCCGGCTATGAATAAAAGCTACAATTGATCTCTAGCTCGGCACTCTGTGCTCAGTCAGCACCAGAGCCCTCTCAGCGCCACTCTCCAGCTATGAATAAAAGCTGCAATCAACCTCTAACTCAGCACCACTTGCTCGGTTGGCACCAAAGCCCTCTTGGTTCCACTCTCCAGCTATGAATAAAAGCCGCAATCGGCCTCTAACTCAGCACTGCATGCTTGGTCAACATCAGAGCCCTCTCGGCGCTGCTCTGCAGCTATGAATAAAAGCCAAGATCGGCCTCTAACATGGAACCGCGTGCTGGATTGGCACCACAGCCCTCTCGGCACTGCTCTTCAGCTGCGAATAAAGAGGCACGATCAGCATCATACTCGGCACCCTCTCGCACTATGTGATCTTATCACTGGCACTTCCTCTGCAAAGAAAGGGCTGGAGCATCTGAGCTCCATGCTTTGGCAGCAGTTCCACATGCCAGTCAGCACCAAGGCTCTCTTGGTGCCGCTCCCCAGCAGAGCCCAGGTAAGCGCACTCGGAGTCGACTTCAGCAATGAAGTGCTGGCACCATTTCTGGCCCTCCCCTCTGGGTGAGCTCCTGGAGCCTATCACAGTGCCATCCACACTGGACGCCTTTGAAGCAGCAGAGGCCCTTCAGCTCCTGAGCATGCCACCAGGCTGCCAAAGCAAATGGTAAGTCCACCTTCCTTCCTCCACTTTACCCAGCACCAGGGGGAGCCGCTCACTACTTGGGCCCCACGCCACTACAAAACTGTGGGTGCCAGCCCCTATGGCGCCAACACCGTTGCCTCGGTACCACAAGAGATCTGACAGTGCATTCCTCAGGCCCAGCCTCTTACTGAAGGGTCCACAGCACTGGATTCTTCCCAGTACTGCACTCAAAGCTGGCTACCTCCTACTGAGGCCCAGCTAGGTGCCATGGCCCTGGGTGAGGGCACCCCAGTTCTGGGGTTGTCTCTTTTCCTGACTACAGCCATGAACAAGGGCCAGGGTCTTACAGAGAAGACCCTACCACACTTGAACACCTTCACTGGGTCACCGCCTACCTGGGTCAGGGTCACACCCCTCAAGGGAGACCAGGACCCCTTATTCGACTTGGGGTTTGAAACCCCCCGGTTGCCATTAGGATTTTCCCCCTTCATACTCATGTCCTTGACTTTGCTGGGATACACCGGCCCAAGGCACCCCCGGGTCCCCTAGGAGTCTCAGAAAGTTTGACCTCCTGGGTAGGAAAAGCCTATTAACCTTCAGCTTTTCAGTTGAGGATTCCTAGCCATCAGGCCTTGGTTAAAAGATATTCCCTAGACCTGTGGGATGCTATGTAGTGTTTTAGCAGCTTCCTCCCACAAGAACACTTGAAGGTGTTGCCCACCAACTTTGCCCACCAACTCAGGGTATGCTCATTTATTAGGATTGCTTTCTCTATGGGAAAGATGGTAATTCTATTAGTGTGCTGCTTGTGCCACTTGTGTTTCTATATAGGTGTGTCTGAGTGGACCGGGTCTATCAGCACTCTCAGCTGACCCCTTATGTGTCCCTGAACTCAGTAGGATAGGTCACACAGCACTTCTCAGCTGCTACCCTTATATGCCCCTGGAGTCAATCAGGCTACTATCCCTATCAATGAGCAAACCTTACAGGGTTGTGGGCATTACAGGGATCTTTGGCTAGGTAATAGAAGCGTTACTGCAAAGCAATATAAAGAAACTAAGACCACAAAGGAGAGGGAATGAAGTCTTAGAGTCTGGAAACTGGCTTGATAACAAAAGGCATTTTATTGCTAGGTATCTAAAACTTGCACTAATAATAATAATTACAAAGGAGAGAAGAATACCCCAATACCCAGTTACAGCATTGATAAACATACAAGGAAAGAAGAACACCCAACTACAATATTACCTAGATTCTACTGTATCAGGCCTAGAGAGAGAGAGTCATAATTAACAAAGAGGGAGAGAGGTTGGGGAAGAGAGAGAGAGAAGTTGGGGGGGGGGGTCTCGCCACTCTGTGTAGCAGAAAGGTTTCCAGGTTGTGCAGATCAGGGTCAGAGGCTGGATGGAAACAAAGCTCTCACAACAATCAGCAAGGAAGAAAAGCCAAATCCCAGTGGAAATGATACAGCTTTAGATCCAAGCATCAGGACTCAGGACTCAATCCAGACTTACACAGGATTCAGACAGGATCCAATCAGGACTTGCACAGGACACACACTACACTACTGTACTGCTGGATGTGGGTAAAGTTTTTTATAAGGACTTGTTTATGTGGCCAATACACATTCCTGGCTGGCTGTTATGGTTCAGAGAAGCTCACAATACAGTCAGGCAGACTCAGTATTTTGGGTCTCGAGTATCATGTCTGTGACTAGAATGGTCTGATAATTGCTGAGTTTGTTCGTGTTGGTGTGAGATCCCCCATCAGGCAATGCTTCCCTGCTTCTTCAATCCCAGAGTTCAGTGTGGTTCCTGCTTCTTCAATCCCAGGGTTCAGTGCAGTTCTTGCTTTGGAGCCTGGCTCTCCATAGTCAATGCAAATGAAGCTCCATTAACTGTGCTGATGGCTTTTAGATATGGGTAGATAAGGATGTCTCCCATTTCCTACTGTTCTTGGTTTTCAGTTCAAGCAGAGGTTAGGGGATGTGTGGGGGGGAAGGCACAGGCTGGATACTATGCTCTGATTCCTCAGGAACACAGAGCTAACATGTAACAGAGGACTTGGATGCCTTCATCAAGGAAGATGCCCTGGCCTCACATGATGCCCTTACAGTGCCGTGGGATGCCTCAGACACAGTCAGCTGCAGCATTGCTATAGCCATTGTTATGTGCTGAGCAGCCTAGCTTCGGGATTTTTGACCTCTCCCAGGACTTACAGCAGCCAATATTAGACTTCCCTTTAGAGTGTCAGTTTTTCTTTACCAGCCCACTGACTCCCTGATCCGTGGTATCTGTGCCCATAGTTCAGCCCTCAGAGCCCTGGGTATGCTTACTCTCCAGGTGCCTCAATGTTCTCCCAGTCTACTGCGACCTCTTGAAAGCATGGGTGAGAGGTCCTTATTGGATCCCCCCACACACAACCGAAATGGCTACCTTTTAGGAGCCTTTGGACTGTGGGATGATGGTCCCCTTCCCTCGTTATAGGTGATCAACTCCAACAGGGTCGTTTCTCCCTCCATCAAACCCTTGAACGTCAGGACAGTACCCTAAATGCTTTTGTCAAACGCCCCCTCACAATCAGCCTCGGGATACCTCTTCCTCCCTCCCCAGTAATGATGTGTCTCCCTTTTCCCTTACCATACCCTTCAGGTCAGGTAAGGGCCTGGCAACTGGAGAACTCTCCTCACATGCACTTGGTTCCAGTCACATAAGCCCTTGGAACCTTGGCGGAAATTCAGAGGTCATAGAAGTATGAGAAGTGGGCACATGATGCCCTCCTGCACAAAAAAAAAAACAAAAAAAAAAACCCACTATAGCCCTCTGGGACAAGAGGAGGATACCTACACCTCTGCCAACTCCTTCCCAGTCAGGCACACTGAAAAGGGTATGCCCCCGTTTCGCTATCCTGAGAGCGCCCCTTATTATCCGTGTTAGCCTGCAATGGATTTTGGGGAAACTATTGTGCAATGATACATCCCATCCCCCTAGGTGACTGGTAAGAGGGCAAGCTTGTACCCCTTGTCCTCTATCTTCTCCTTCCTCGTCTCCCCAGGCAGTGCCCCCTTTTAATATCGGGGCCATGCTCTTCAAACTCACATTAGGCTTTTTGCCTGAGGGATCCTTGTGCCTCACGGTAGGGATTTTGCCTCTTCAGCTCTTACCCCTCCTCCCCAAGGACCTTCACCACATCACATTAGTCTGTCTGTCTACGGGCAAACCTCAAGTTTAGCCCTTGACATGGAACCTTCTCTGCTCTGGTGCCTCCCTCTAACCAGGCAAGGGTTGCTTTCCTCTGAAAACCCTAGACAGCCATCTAGGAGCTGCCTTGATCTTTCTATGGCATCCCTCTCCTCCATAAAATTGCAACAAAGGGAGATAGTAGGGGATAGAACTCCTAACCACCATCAGTATTCGTACACTTGAGTGAGCCATTTGAGGACCCGTGGCCCTTAGCTCAGGGTAGTTCCCCTGCAGAACTCTGGCTCCCAGGGAAACTTACAAACCCGTAAAAGGCTGGAGAGCCTGATGCCTTATGGGTGATGATTTCATAACGTCCCCTCTTGCCCCTTTCCATGTTCTTTAAAGGACACAGTGGATTTTCCTTGTTTTTCCCTAAGTAGGGGTTGCCTTATGCTCTCCTCTCCTCTTCCTGGGGTCTCTCCCTCTTCCCTCCTCCCACTTGAGACTTGCCCAAGCCTTGCCCCTTCCAATATGTGGGGAGGCTCACCAATAACACCCCTTCCCTCCAGAGCAGGTGTCATAGACAACGTTTGACTTGCATCTTGCCTAAGGTGTCATCTTCTCTCATCAGGAGCTATGCAAGATCCCTCATAGTTGGCCCATTGTAGCTGGGACTTAACACCTACACCCACTGCTAGAGATGAGTCAACCAGCTGTGTTATGAAGATTGACTGCTGCTCCATAGAAGTGAGAGTGAAAATATCATGTGAAAGGAGTAGTGAGAATATCTTGCGAACCACGTGCTCCCCACAAACACTCCAATTCTGGAACTTGGGGGCACAACCCTAGAGGTGGACCTGACCTGTCTACAGACACAGCTGGATATCTTTTCCCTTGATTCAGCACACCACTCCCTACGCGAGTCCACGTAATGGGAGAGTAGAGTATAGGTGCAGGGGAGAGAAAAACGCACCTAGTCTTGAAGTTGTCAGCCCCCTCTCCCAGAACCCCGTGATGGTTTCCCACCACCCCTGTCTCAGGTCATTCCCCTGCCCCTTTGGTTGGGGACAACCTAACATGGGAATTCAATCACCTTTATCCCCGTTTCTTTCATGATGCTAGGATGAGTGTACCTAAGGGTTCCCCCTTTTTTCCTACTATAACCTGCTCAAGGGTCACCTCTACAGAAAGGCCCTTCTGAGATGTCTACTCCTCTCTTTATAATGACCTCCTTGACAGAGTACCTCTGATGCTTCGGGGCCCCAGAGATGGGTCTGCCAAGTATCTAGTCCTTATTCCGGGGCCCTCCCTCCAGGCCCTCCATTCCCATGAGTCAACAGATGGAGGGGTGGGGGTCCCCAGCCACACCTTCCTCGTTATCCTTCTTCCTACATTAACTTTCATATGAAGGCAGGATGCCTTAGTTTAAGTAGCCTCTTATCAATCCTACCCATAGCATCTCCTGCCAGTATGCCAATGGGGAAAGGCCTTTTGCCTATTCCTCATTTGGTCGGGGGGCGATGTGTTCCCTGCCTCCAGTCTTGGTTAGTACCTGAACACAATTGACACCCCCCCTTTTCGGGGGGGGGGGCTGAGGTGGCAAGGGTGCCAATTATTCCACCCTTGCTCTTCGCCTGCAGTGTAGGAGCCTGTTGCCTTGGATCATGACTGCCTTTCTCAGGAGTCGATTCTGCTAGGAAAGGGCATCCCTCCTACACTAGACAGTCTTGCTGGTGACAAGGATGTTCTTTTGCTATTATGATATAGCAAATTCCCTGATGATGAACCAGGGACTGCCCCTGTTGGAGTTCTAGTCTCCTGACAGAGTGGGAAATGATGCCTCAGCGCTCTCATGTATGTCTTCTCTTGAAGATATTGCACTTGGTGGTGTGTCTGTAGGCGTTCGCCTGATGGCCCACTGCTTCTTCACCCAATTTTGGGTGCTGTGCTGTTTGTTGGTAGCCGTGCTGATGGTGGATAAGGTTCTAACTCTGCCCACCTTCCATAGTATGGCTAGCAGTCACCTGATACTGAATGTATCTGATCAGAGCTCGAAGAAGAACGGTGGGTTACTTACTAGTAACTGTCCTTCTTCGAGATGGGCTGCTCAGATTCATTCAGATCCCTCCCGCCATCCCTGCTACTCAGAGTTAGCGATTAGTAGGAACTGGGGAGGAGCAGGGCTATGGCCATATATATAGCCACAGGGTGGCCAGGGGGCAGTGGCTGCCATCCCTGTCCTGACAGGCTAAGGCTAAAGAGTTTCCGGCCAATTGTGCGCTGTAGCATGTAGACACCTGATACTGAATGAATCCTAGCAGCCCATCTCGAAGAAGGACAGTTACTGGTAAATAACCCACCATTTTGAACAACAATAAAAATATTACAATGTTAATGTAATAGTTTTCACTTCCCTGACAAAGTAAATGATTTTGAAATTATATATGCATAAGATGCAATCATTTTTCAAACAAAGATAATGAAAAACTATATAGAACAAAATAACAAAAAAAAAAAATAGACCATCCATACTCCTTCCCTCCCAGCCCTGCTATGCTGCCATGCCAGTGAGCCAGCACCAGGGCCAGAATGAGGCAAGGGCTTTAGGGGCTGCAGCCCAAGGCCCCAGTTTAAAGGGGGGGCCCCTGAAGGTGCCTCCAAATTCCACCCCAGCTGGCCACAGTGGGGCACTGCCAGCACTCACCATTAGCCTATTGCCCAGTCCCTGGGGCTAGCTGATCTGCTCCTAAACAGCCAGTCTGGGGCAGGGGCATGAGTGCCGCAGACTGTGACATCTGGCTTACAAACCCCATCTCCCAAAGCCACACACCCCCACCCACAGATGCACATGCTTCACAAAGCCACCCCCAGCAGTAGTGCTGACCTCCCAGAGCCGCTTTGCTACAGCAGGGCCAGCTCCCCACAACCTTCTCCTCAGCAGTGCTGGATGGTGACCCTCCCAGAGTCCCCTCACAGCAGCGTCAAGCTCTCCAGAAAGCCCCCCCCCCGACATGCTTGATGATTGCCCACCTCCAGCAGTGCCACACACACCCCGATTGTGCCTGTAGCAGTGCCAGCCCACAACCCCCTGACCCTCTCTCATAGCAGTGCCATCTCTGCCACAGCAGCACTTGCCCACAGCTCCCCAAACACTTCCCCACAGCAGGGCTGGCCCCCTGTCTCCCTCTGCAGCAGCACTGACCCTCACCAGAACCCCCTGTAGCCAGCATACAAAGTGAGCACTAGGATTCAGGAAGCTGCGTTAGTCTGGCTTTTTGCTTTCAGTTTTGCTTCTTCAAGCTCCTTCCCCTCCATGTCACAGTCATTTCATGGAGTTCAGAGACATCACAGGAGGTCAATAGAAATGATGGTTTCTGTGACCTCTGTGACTTTTTCATAGAATCATAGGGTTGGAAGGGACCTCATAGGTCATCTAGTCCAACCCCCTGCCAAAAAAAGCAGGACCACTCCCATTAGATCATCCCAGTCAGGGTTTTGTCCAGCTGGGCCTTGAACACCTCCAGAGATGGAGATTCCACCACCTCCCTAGGCAGCTTATTCCAATGCTTCACCACTCGCCTAGTAAGGAAGTTTTTCCTAATATCCAGCCTGGACTGCCCCAGCTGTAACTTGAAACCATTGCTTCTCGTTCTGCCCTCTGTTACTACCGAGAACAGTCGAGCTCCATCCTCCTTGGAGCAACCCTTCAAGTAGTTGAAGGTTGCTATCAAATCCCCCCTCAATCTTCTCTTCTGCAGGCTAAATAAGCCTAGTTCCTTCAGTCTTTCTTCATAGGGCTTGTGCTCCAGCCCTTTGATCATTTTTGTTGCCCTCCTCTGGACTCTCTCTAATTTGTCCATGTCCTTTTTGTAGTGGGGAGCCCAAAACTGGACACAGTATTCCAGATGTGGCCTCACTAGTGCAGAATAGAGGGGAATGATCACATCCCTCGATCTGCTGGCAACACTTCTTCTGATGCAGCCCAGTATGACATCGGCCTTTCTGGCAGCAAGCGCACACTGCTGACTCATATCCAGCTTCCCATCCACCATGACTCCCAGGTCCTTTTCTCCAGTGCTGCTATTTAGCTGATCACTCCCCAGCCTGTAGCAGTACATGGGGTTTTTTCGTCCCAAGTGCAGGATTTTACACTTGTCCTTGTTGAACCTCATGAGATTCCTCTTGGCCCACTGCTCCAATTTGTCTAGGTCTCCCTGAATCCTGTTTCTGACCCCTCTATATGAATTATCACCAACACATCATTTCCTCTCAAGCACCTCCAATCTCAGAGTGATGTTGTGTGTTGGCTCTGGGAAGGTAGCATAGCATCTTCTTATCTGCCTCTCATTTGTGAAATTTCAATGCTTCTGAGTAGTTAATTCCTATCAAGGATCATTTGTCTTTCTTGGATAGTTGGAGCTGCAGAAGCTTGAATTACTTATTTATTTTATTATACAGTTTTTGGGTCAAGCTTCCATTCACAAGTGCATTCCATACCTCCTTCTGTTCCCTTCGGTCAGCTGGATGTTGAGAGGAATCTTCCTTGTTTCCATGTTGAGAATGTGGTATTGACTGAAGAATTCTAGGTATGTGGAATTCCTCCTGGTTATTTGCAGTGAGGTGGCCATAATCTGCCCATCCTTGTTTATTTCTAGTCATGGAGAATGTCATCATTACTTCTTGTCTCTCACGGTTACAAACTGCTAGGCCTCCTCTCTGATGACTTCTCTCTTTGTCTCTTTAGTGGCTCAGTCTTCCTTGAACCTGGTGTATTGATGTTTCCTGAACCTGACAGTTTCAGTTAACCTTCCATCTCCAGTGCAAAGTTATTTGTTTCCTCTAGCTTTTGAGGTTAATAAGGGAAGAAGAGAGCTTATTAAGTTTGCTGTGGGTGTTATTGTTATATTGGCTGATGGATATTGATAGATTTTTGAAGTCATATAAGCAGTCTATTTATGTTAATATTGTTATAATTCTTATTATAATTGTATTGTAGTGAGTGTCTAGAAGCCATACACAAGAGTGAGGTCCCACTCTGCAAACACATAGTAAGAAAGTCTTTGCCTTGAAGAACTTGCATTCTGTAAAGACCAGAAAGACAAACAAATTGGAGAGAAAATAGAGATGAAAGGATTAGCCCATTATCTCACAGCAGGTACGTGCTAGAGCTGGCTCTAGAAACCAGAGGTCCCGCTTTAAGTCTCATCTTTGGCCCTTTATATTAGCATTAGGCTATGTCGTACGGTCTCACTTTCTACTACACTCTCCATAGAAGCGTCAGCTTGTTTTACTCCTTCTTACATGTACAGTTTTGTCTGCTTTTATTGACATTTCTTTTCATTTTGGAGTGTGAGTCACATTCTTCTCTCTATACACACCACTTTTCAAGGAAGTCACCTGTCTGACTCACATTCAGTCTTTTTAGATTATAAATTCCCATTGTATATTTAAGGGATTTAGTTCCAGTAATTCCTAGCAATTTGTTGTTTTGTCCTTTGCACATATTTGAGGGAACAAAATTAAAGAACTGTGTGAACTCAGTGGGATTACAGTGATTGCTGTAAAGAACAAACCTTTAAATTAAAGTCAGGTCACTTTCGTCTTGTCAATTTCGAAAGGGATAGCCGTGTTAGTCTAGTCCAGCAAAACAAAAAAACAAGGAGTCATGTGGTACTTTAAGACTAACAGGTTTATTTTTTGCATGAGCTTTCGTGGGAGAAAATCCCACTTCTTCAGATGCTTCGAAGATGGGTGAACTCAAAGTGCCACACAACTCCTTGTGTTTTTTTTTAAGTCACTTTCAGCCACTCTACCTTCCAGTGCTTGATTCTGCAGCCTTTGATATTGTTTTAATGTAGCTTTTTGCATGCAATTGCCTGTGTTTTTAAAAAGCTAACTGGAAAATATAAAAATACTATCACATTGAATCAGACTGATCACTGCATGGTTCATCAACAGGGTTCAGGCCTTCAGATTGACAGCACACATCTCTGCCACCTGAGTGAATTGATAACAACAGTAGACCAGTCAGTATAAAGGCTTTTGAGACACACTTTGCCAGTGAGTTTCATAGAGATTTGCTGACAGAAGCATACTGAGGCTTGTGGACATTACATTCATTTCCAGGTTCTAGCATGGAGTGAGGAGTGTGCAGTGCCTGTTTCCCCAAGAAGCCTGACTGCACACCACACGCCAGGGTTCCAGTTCCAAGTGCTTTCCCATTCCCCTTTGACCACCACAGCCCCCAGCTCCCTGCCCTCACCCCAGTACAGCTCTTGTTCCCCCATGTTTGAACCAGGCTGTTACCTCTTCTGTGCTGCTTGTGGGTGCCAGCAGAGAGATCATCAAGAGTTCAGAAGAGAGAAGCTCCTTGCTCTCCGTTCCAGTGCCTGGTGCCACAACAGCATCTAGCTAATGAAAAGAGCAATTGGAGAGAAAGTCCTGCTTCAACCTTTGTGCCATTGGCTGGAGCATGTCCAGTACAGACTGTCTTTTCTGAGAGTCTAGCTGCCAAGCTTTTGCTATTAAGCACATGTGAACAATGATTCCAACCCCCCCCCCCCTGAATCTTATAATTTGGCTGGATTTCTTCAATTTTTCACAAGAATAGCAAAAGGCACATTCTGAACACAAGCACGGCCAGACTGGGTCAGATCATTGGTCCATCTAGCCCAGTAGCCTTACAACAGGCCATCTTAGAGGTCTTTAAGGCCTAGCTTTATAAAGTCTTGGCTGGGAAGATTCAGCTGGGGCCATGCATTGCTATAACTGGGGACCAACTAACTGGGCAGCAGAAAGGACCTGGGGGCTACAGTGGACAAGAAGCTGAATATGAGTTAATAGTGTTCCCTTATTGCCAAGAAGGCTAATGTCATATTGGGCTGGTAGGTAAGGGCCCATGGGAAGAAAATCTAAGGGGAAAAGGAGTGCAGAAAAGCTGGCAATTCCTCAAGGAAGCAATATTACAGGCACAACTGCAGACTACCCTAATGCAAAGGAAAGATAGGAAGAATAGTAAGAAGTCACTAAGGTTCAGTTAGGGGCTCTTTAGTGACCTGGAAATCAGAAAGAAGATCTACAAGTGGAAACATGTTCAAATTGATAAAGGAGAAGTACATAAGAACAGCACAACTATGTAGGGACAAAATGTTAAAGCACAAGACAACAAGGTATGTAACAGGCAACAAGAAAGGGTTCTTTGGATATATTAGGAGCAAGAAAAAAATGAAGAAAAGTGTAGGTCCTCTACTTAGCAGCAAAGGAGAGCTAATAACTGATGGCATCAAGAAAGCTGAGATGCTTGATACCTCTTTTATGTCAGTCTTCACTAAAAAGTTAATGATGATACTCAACACAATTTAATATTAAGAAGTAGTGGGGGATGGAATCCAAGCCAAAATGGGGAAATAACAGGTTAAAGAATATTTAGATAAGTTAAATGAGTTCAAATTGGTAGGGCCTGGTGAAATTCATCACAGGATACCTAAAGAACAGCTGAAGCAATTTTAGAGCCATTAGCAATTATTTTTGAGCATTCCTGTTGGATAGGAGAGGTCCTTGGAAACTGGAAATATAATACATATCTTTAAAATGAAGGCCCAGTGAATTATAGAACAATGAACCTAATTTAAACACCTGGAGCAAATTAATAATCAGCTTGTAAGCACCTCGAGGATTACACAATTATAAGGAATAGTCAGCATAAATTTGTCAAGAACAGTGGTTCCCAACCTTTTTCTTTACACGGATGACTACATCATCATCAAAAGCTTTCACAGACCACCACCCTGCACTCCCCAGCTCTGAGCCCCTTACTGCACCCCTGTCCACCCATGGCCCTGCACTCCCCAGCCCTGAGCACCTTACCATGCCCTGTCCCCTGCAGCCCTGCACTCCCCAGTCCTGAGCCCCGTACTGTGCCCTTGACCCTTCACAGCCCTGCACTCCCTGGCCACAAGCCCCATACCAAACCAGCTGCTTGCTTTTCCCACCTTGAAGACCATGTACAGTGCAGCCTGTACTCCCTAGCCTCCAGGACCCTACCATGCCCCTGTCCACTGTGGCTCTGCACTCCCCAGCCACAAGGCTCTTATGCCCCCCCACTCCAATCACCCTGCTTTCCCTGCCCACAAGCCTGTTACCATCCCCCCCGTCTCGGCACAACCTGCCCTGCGCCCTGTCCTCTGCGGCCCTGCACACCCCAGCTCCAGCTGTACTTTTCCCAACCTCTTCTCCTGCAGACCACTTGCAGTGTTCTCGCAGACCTCCAGATGACACCAAGATAAGTAAATTTGCAAGTGTAACCTGCAAGGGTGGGCTCTAATTCATTTAATAGCCCCTCTCCAGTGCCTAACAGAGGTTAAACCCCTGTAGAAAGCGGGAGAGCCAGGATCAAGTCTGTATAGGACTCACAGTGAAGACTGCTCAGAGTTCCCATCCCACAACAAAATACTGCTTAGAATAAACATAACAATGAACTTTATTAACTAACTTAACAAGCCTAATCCTAAGAGACCAAAATGAATTCAAGCAAAATAGCAAGAAACCCAAGAGTCCCAAAGTTCAGGTGAAGGCACCCTTATCTCAATTGTAGTCTCTGGGTATGTTCACACACACTTCTTATTTCGAAACAACAGAGGTTGTTTCAAAATAAGAACTGCCATGGCCACACGACGCATGGCCATTTCAAAACAAGCAAACTGCTTGTTTCGAAAAGGCTGCCATTCTTTCAGAATGGCTTAAACCACTTTTTTTTTTCGAAACAGGCTTGTTTCGAAACATTTGACTTTCCTCCCAGGGTGCTAAGCACCCTGGGAGGAAAAGCTGCCCCCTCAGAACCCTGGCCAGGGAACCCTCAGCACCCTGGCCAGGATGCTGAGGGGTGTCCACTGGCTGGTGGAGGGGACTGCAGGCACCTGCAGGGTGAGGCGCGGGGCTGCGCTGCACCCCGTGGGTGTCTGCAGGGGACAGCAGGCACCCGCGGGGTGCAGTGCCTGGCTGCACTGTACCCCGAGGGTGCCTGCACAGGGCTGTGGACACCCATGGGGTGCGGCGCCCGG